>CM076578.1:1846973456-1847184334 GCA_034641835.2 Pinus albicaulis | reverse complement strand
CTACATCATCATATCTGAAGAAGCAATAAGGATATACCCAAAGAGGATCGATGGTATATTTCAAATCAACCATCCTAGAAACATCAAGAAACTTCAATCTTTCATTGGGAAGATTAATTTCTTGAGAAGGTTCATACCCAATCTAGCTGAACTCCTTAGAATCATGACAAATATGCTTAAGAGAGAAGAAGGAGTTAAATGGACCTTGGAAGCAAAGAAATCATTTGAGCTAGTAAAACAAGCGCTTACCAAAACACCAGTTCTTATAAGTCCTAACTTTACAAAAGATTTCTTCATATTTTCATTTGCATTAGAACACACAGTAGCTGTTGTCCTATTACAGAAAAAATTGAAGGGACAAGAGCAGCCAATTGCATTTTTCAGTAAGGCATTAAGAGATGCACCTTTGAAGTACAATATAATGGAAAAACAAGAATTTTCCTTGGTCAAAGCCTTAAAATACTTCATAGTTTACATTTTACACTCACATCATAGCATTTGTGCCTCATTCAGTTGTAAAAGACATATTGACCCAAGATCCAGATGGCAAAAGAGGAAAGTGGATTGTTGTAATTTTAGAATATGACTTAGAAATCAAACCCACTAAGCTCATAAAGGGTTAAGGACTAGAAAAACTTATGGCTGAATCCAACTTTCAAGATCTTGATATAAACATGTTTAATGCATTAGATGAACAGGAGGAGTTGACAACTCCAGTTATTGAAGATCAGTTTCTGAATTCATCTTGGTATGCTGATATTTTGTATGTGATGCTCAACCTAAATGTCCCTCCTGGTTTTTCTAAAACAAAGGCAAGGTTTTTAAAGTTGAAAGCTATAAATTACTTCATTTTGAATAAATGTTTATATTGGAAAAATGCTAGTGGATTATTGATTAAATGTTTTCCTGAGAATGATGCAGATAAGATAAAGCACAAGTTTCATGAAGGAGAATGTGGAGGCCACCTCTACTGGAATTCAACTGCTAACTGTTAAACACCATGTTGAGGCACAGACATGGTGTATGAGAAGAATGCACACACACACAAGAGACTCAACACACAATGAATGATAAGCTTGAGGCTCACTTCTTTTCCATTATACAAAGATGTACATTTATAGTACAATGGTGTGACTCTTGGTTTCACATTCCAGGGTCACTTGGACTCCATTGTGACTTTTCGCATTCCACACCTACCCATGTAGGATTAGGTGTTCCAACATCCCCCCTTAATCCGAAGGGGTATGTGTGAGTCCAAGAAAAGAGTTGTAATACAAATCTGCAAAGTATACATGGTAGCACTTGGGCTGAATCAACTCTCTGAAATGTTGGAAAAAGGAGGTGGTTTTAGGATGACCACAAACACTGGAACGCAAAACTTGTTGCAGTTCCCGGAACTCGTCCAAAACTGGCAAGAAGCTGAAGGCTTCTGCTAGAGGAATTGTCCCTCATAAAAAAGGGAGACCTTCGACCTAAAAGAAGGGAGGTCTACGACCTGTGGTGGTTTTAGGTTGTCCACCAACCAAAGATGATGGTTTTAGGTTATCCACCAACAGAAAATGATGGTTTTAGGTTATCCACCAACCAAAGATGATGGTTTTAGGTTATCCACCAACCGAAAATGATGGTTTTAGGTTATCCACCAACCGAAGGTATGCTCATGGGCATCCGTATCTCTGGCTACATCTCTGAATCCGGAATGATGAATTGTGGCTCAGGCTCGCTTGAACTGCTGGCTACAACTCTGAACATGGAATGAGAGATTGTGGCTCAGGCTCGCTTGATCTGTCGTCGAAGCTTGTACATGACCACCATTTTCCCCCCCGGGGACAAGGTGAGTGATGGCAGCTCATGCAGAAGTTTGTTCAATATCATGAGCAAGTTCTAACATGTGTCGTAAACATCTTCTTGGCTGCTGATGCCCATTGCCAAGAAGCGATCCATCCAAGATGAATCTTGGTTCTGGCAGGAGGCTTGTGTCTGAAGCATCTGTCTGAAGAATGGGTGTGCCGACCACAGTGCTTGCATGGATGAAGATCAAAACAGTGATCTTTCATGTGGCCAACTCGATCACAGTGTTGGCATTTCTCAATCTGTTGTTGTTGTGGAACAGGATCTGGAACAGCTGCAGGTGAACTGTCATACATGAATCCGACACTCTGAAATATGATGGGTTTTGTGTAGTCTGGAATATGAAAGGACACATCCTTGTCATATCCAAGACCAGTTCGGTGCTTGTTGTGGACAAGCTCTTCCCAAGGTCTGATGATGGGCTTAGGAAGTGCAGGCTGAACTGCTGCATCTGCAAGTACATCTGCTCTAGTACAATGAACTGAATGGGAATCAACTGGAACTTTGCTGACATGCTGCTGATGGGAGTCTTTCTCAATCTTCTGAACAGAAACAGGTTCAGAATGGTGACTCTTTTGCTGAAGTTCGTCTTGCTGGAGCTGATATTCCAACTGCAAAAACTCAATCTTTTCTTGTGCATCTAGCAAACAACTCTGAATGTTACATAGAGCATCCTTGCTCATTTTTATCATATCATGAACATTTGAATGAATGAGGTCATTCAACAACACTAATGCCTCATTGATTTTGGCCATTTTCAACAATTTAGGCTCAAAAATGAAAGGGTGTCGGCTTCAACCGAAAATGCACCCGTTTACAATGTGATTCAACAACAAATACAAATGACTCCAAAGAATTTCCAACTATGGAAATCTCAAGCACAAAATCTGCTCCTCAAATGATGGAGGGCAATCAACAATCCAACAACTCAAATACTGATTCCAACTATGAATGAAGAGGCAAATTCACTCACAATGTGAGTTCAATAAAAAATCTCTGCAAAATATTTGAATGTGCAGCAAAAACAACTTGTGCAAGAAGCCTTTAAGGCAGCTGAATTTTCTTCTTCAAGGAGCTGTTTTCAATGATGCCAAACTTGTCTTCAAATGTCAATTTCTTCAAAAAAATCACCCTTATGTCAATGCCACAAATCACAATGTAAAATCTGCAATTTTCTTGTCATTTCATCATTTTCTCATTATGCCATTTCTTCATATCATTCCTCCTTTTCTGCTGCTCAAATCTTCTCTCTCCTCTCTCTCTCTGCTGCTTTTTTTTTTTTTTTTTTTTAATTAATTAAAAATTAATTAAAAAAATGAAGGGAATATAAAAGTGGAGAGAAATTTATTATATGAAATGGGAGGGGAAAGAAATTTATTTGGATGGGATGAGGTTATAAATTTAAAAAAAAAGAAAGGGATTAATTAAAAATGGAATGTGGGAACTAATTTAAAAGGGATTTAATTTAAAAATGGGAGGGATTTTAATTAATAAAGGAGGGGAATTTAATAATGAGGGAAGGGATTTAAAATATGGGAATTAATTAAAAAATGGGAAGGGGAGGGGGGGAATATTAAAATTAAAAAGGGAATTGTAATGGGGGCCGTAGGTTTTAGGGATAAAAGAGAGTGCGTATTATATGGGGGGAGGGGTTGGGTATATTAAAAACAAATTTAAAAAAATTAAAATTTTAAAGGGAGTGCCGTGGGGAGTTTATTAAGATGGGAGGGAGAATAATTAAAAAGAGGAAGGGGTAAGGTAACGGTAAGGGAGGAGGGAGTGTATGGCAGGGAGCTGGAGCGACGTAGTAGAGGGCGTAGGCAGCAGGGTGAGGGAGCGCAGGTGTGAGCGGAGGTGTAAAGAAGTGTAGGGGTGTATTCAATGCAGTAGCAGATCAAGTGGTGAGGGAAGGCGTAGAACAGAGGCGTAGGGAGCGTAGGTGTGAGTTGAACGTTGAAATCGCTGGTAAAGGGGAGCGCGTGGGTAAGATAGGATTGAGCATGTAGTGAGTGTTGTGAGGCGAGAGAAGGAATAGAGCTGTGAGTTGGGAGAATGGGAATAGAGGTTGCAGGTTGGTTGGGGAAGGCCGAAGGCCCAGAACAGTAAAAAAAAAAAAAATTTATTTTTTATTTTTTTATTTTTTTTTTGTTTTTATTAAAAACAGCAGAGGAGTAAGAGGTCTCCTTAAAATAGCAGAAGAATTTTCTCCTTTCAAATATACAGCAGAATTTTTCTAGATACACAGCAGTAAACTTGCAAAAATGATTTTTCCAGCAGCAGAGAAATGCAGAATTTAACAATACTCAGAAATCTCTTCCATTAAAAAGCCAGAAAGCCATAAACTTCTACTTCAGAAACCCTCTTTAAACAGTGTTTTCCAGCAACTCTTCAATGCAGAAATTAATGAAAATTGCAGGAAAAATGAGAATGAAAACCTTCAGATGGGCATTGCTGCCTTTCCTTCAAAACTAATGTTGCTCTTCTTCAAAACAAATTCTGAATGCTGCTCTTTCTTCTGAATGCTGCTCCTTCTCCAAAACCACTTTCTGAATGTGGCAAAAAAACTGCTACAAACACTTGAGTGCTGCAAAAAAAACCAACAATTTTTGCAGATATGCATAGGCCATAAACACAAATGGCTCACTCAAAGTGGAGCAGGGCCAGCAATCGCCTGCTTTGATACCATGTTAAACACCATGTTGAGGCACAGACATGGTGTATGAGAAGAATGCACACACACACAAGAGACTCAACACACAATGAATGATAAGCTTGAGGCTCACTTCTTTTCCATTATACAAAGATGTACATTTATAGTACAATGGTGTGACTCTTGGTTTCACATTCCAAGGTCACTTGGACTCCATTGTGACTTTTCATATTCCACACCTACCCATGTAGGATTAGGTGTTCCAACACTAACAAAATCTTTAGAGATGGCGATTATTGGCCCACCCTCTTTCTAGATATCCATAAAATTATTATTGCCTATAAAAAATGCCAAATATTTGAAGGCAAAAGAAAGTTGCTCCCCTTACCTCTGCAACCAATTACTGTTGAAGCTCCTTTTCAGCAGTGGGGTCTAGACTTCATTGAGGAAATCCATCCTGCCTCATCTTCCCAACATATATGGATCCTCACAGCAACAGAATATTTTACCAAATGGATAGAAGCCATCCCCTCTAGGAATGCCACAGACTCAGTTATCATTTCATTCCTTGAAAACCATATACTGTCTATATTAGATTGTCCTAGAAAGATCATAACTGACAATGCTGCTGCATTTGGATCTAAAAATATGGTGGAATTCTGTCATAAATATCAGATTATATCGGGTCATTCTACAGCTTAATACCCTCAAGGTAATGGGTTAGCAGAATCCTCAAATAAAATTTTGGTGAACATAATCAAAAATGTGTTGGAAGATAACAAGAAATCATGGCACAGTAAGCTAGTACATTCATTATGGGCAGACAGACTAAGAATTAAAAATATCAATTGGAATGTCTCCCTACCAGCTATTTTATGGAATAGATGCAATATTTCCAACCAGTCTAGGAGTGCCAGTCATGAAGTTGATCCAAGAAGTACAGTCTGAAGATGATGATATGACAAGAAGAATAAACCAGACAATACATATACAACAAACTAGAGAGGAGGTATACATCAGAGCACAACAACTACAAGAAATCGTCAAGAAGTTGTTTGACAAAAGAACCAAGGCAAGTGAATTTAAAATTGGTGACAAAGTATTGAAATGGGATTCAAGGAGAGAAGATAAGGGAAAACATGGAAAATTTGATAACTTATGGCAAGGCCCTTATCTTATTCAATCTACTATTGGGAAAAATGCATTCTTTCTGCAAGAATTGGATGGAGCTGAATATTTTGGAGGTCCTATCAATGGCAGGATGCTCAAACATTATTTCTGGTAACTGATATTTTAGTTTCAAAGATTTTTTTTCATTGTATATAACACTGCTTTTGAATTTGAAAAAAAAGGAAAAATACAAAAATAATATAAAAAGAGAAAAAGAGGGCAAAAATAAAAAAATAAAGGAAAATCTGAAAGTGTGCAAGCCTAAATGGCACTACTTGAAAGAGCACTGCTATTTATTCATACAGCCTAATCATGACTAGATAGATTTCAATTTACTGCTGATAGGTTAGTGAAGAAGATTTGCCAAACAATGAAATCTTGGCTTATCAGTAGAATAGATTAGGATAGAAAAAAAATAAATGGCTCTAATCAGAACAAAAATTGAGCCAAAGAGAAGAGAAAGAACTGGTTCTAACATGATGAAAACTTGAACTAGTTAAAGAAGAAGACAGCTCTAAAAAGATCAAAACCAGAGCTGAAGAAAGAATGAAGGATGCTTGTAATTTTCAGATCTTAAGCCTTCACAGTTTTGTTTTAAATTTTTGTAATTTTAGTCTATGTGCAGCTTGATTTTATGCCATAGTCTTACAACAAATCAGACAACTTAATCCTGGTTTGTTTGTATTTAAATTTCTGTTTTGGATTATAGAGAATAAGAACTGTCAGACAATTTAATCCTGGCAAATAGTAGCTTAGGTATAGAATTTTTGAGTTCAACTGTTTAATTTGAACTCATGGAATTTATAAGGGTAGATTTAAATTAGTTTCATGCATTCAATAAAAGAATAAAATGTTGATGTCAAAGGTTTGCAAGTCCAAGTTCACCTTATGAAGAAAAAATGTTAGGAAATTAGGATGTGTAGGTAGTTGTTTGGGGAACGAATTATTCTCTTTGATGTAATATTGATCATCTTTGAAAAGCAGCATGATCAAACAAGAAAGAGGTTGTCAAAATGCAAAGCACAAATCTACATTTCAAAGATTTATCTCTGAGGTTCTTGACACCTGCAAGGAGCTGCCATCCCCAAGTGGAGCCACTGTTGGCCATCAGTAAATTTTGTCATAGAAAATGATGGCTAAATATGTTCTTAAGCCTTCAAGAGATTATTTTCATAAAAAAATGCTCATTCTTGAAGCCTTTTGGTGTCCTCTGACTTAAGAGCAATCTTCACTACTGTTTCCACAAAAAATCCCTCAAAGAAGTCTTGCTGATATCCAAAGAAAACTGTTATAAATCCATTTTCCATCATTCCATAAATTCATTTTTACCCACTTTTTCATCCATGTTTACCTATCCTAATCACTCATTTTTCCTCTAAAAAGGCCCCTTTCCTCCCTCGTTCACCCTGATTTTCCCATAAAAACCCTTTAAACCTATCAAAACCCCTTTTTTATGTTTTAAACTATCCTGTTTACCCTATCAAAACCTTTGAAAAAAGTCTAAAAACCCACTTTTTAAACCTTTTCGACCTTTTTTATATATAGGCTTTAAGCCCTTGAGGGCTTAAGCCTTCCACCTCTCTCCTCCATAAAACCAAGGCCTATGACCGCTCCTTAATCCTTAATCCTCTTTTAATCTCCGCTCTTAGTCTTATCATTTTCCCCACAGGACTTGTTCCTCCCCGTGGGCACTTCTCAGTCTGCAGGTCAACCCTTTGGTGCCCCCGCAGTTGACTCATTTCACTGCGAGAGATCTCAGATCTATAGCTGAGATTTACTGCAGAGGCACAGGCCGTGAAATCCCTTCATACCCCCCCAGTCCCCCCGCGGTCGATCTCAGCCGTCGATCTTCTCCATGATCTGATGGCCATCGACTCTCCGCACTAATCCCCAGCCCCTTATCTCTCCAGTCCCAGTTCCTATTTCTCCATGAGACCCTACCTTCCCCATTCCTTAAACTTCCTTCCTTTACCATTTTATACCCACGGCGCTTTATTTTTTACCCCTTTCTCCATATTTTGTCCCGCGCCATTGCCTTTTCCCAAAAGCAATCCACACCGTTGATATGTCGGATCTAATGGTGATCGGGTGGCCCTTTCTATTTTATTTTTCCCCGGTCCTTTTTACCTTCCATCCTCACAAACAATCCCAACCGTGGATCACCTCAGATCCAATGGTCCACGTGAATTTCACCACTTAACTCCTCCGATTAACCAAACCCGCTCCACGAAAAAAAATTTGATGTCGTTGCCAGCCCCACCTTATTCTTCCGCCATGCATATTCTCCCCTCATGCTCATCCACAACTGTAGATCTCCAGCCCGAAGATCTAACAGCCCCAAATTATTTTCACGCTCATTTCTCCGAAATAAGTGATCGCGCGTTTTCAACGCGAAAACGGTGATTTTCTCAAAGGCACATGTCATCCAATGGACCATATCACATCCATATGGTGCAAAAATATAAACCGCCCATCTCCTGCGTGAAAACCACTTCTAGTTCTTTGCCAAACCACTTTTAAATCTTCGTGCCCAAATCAAATTTTAACCCTGTTTCTTCAGGATTCCACCATGGAAATCCCTTCTGCTACATAATCCCCTCTCTCAAGGCTCCTCCAACACCCATCTCGAAGCCTCTGATTGTATTTAACCAAAAAACACAGGTTTTTATTTAATGTTCTCATTGACTATGCAGGTTTAATGGTGACAAATTATGCAGGCTGTCCCATAGCCAAAGACACAGTGGCAAAGCCCAGGATGACGATCCTCGGGGAAAAATAACGCAGAAAAAGAACCCAGGGTTCATGTTCCAAGGTTTGATCAGTGCCTCATGAACACTGATCATGTATTGAAGCCCTCCAGTGCATGGAAGCCACCTATACAAAGGAAAACACAGAAGAATAGTGAAGATTAAAGGATAAAGGTTAAAGCATAAAGCAAGAAAATTAAAGGCTTAACTCGAAGATTAAAGGTTAAAGACACAGTTTGAAGAATAAAATAATTAGAGAGGCCCTAAAGCTATATAAAAGGCCTAAATCAAAGTTTAAAGAAACAAATCAAGACAGATCAGCAAAATACCGCTTCAAAATGCCAAATCATTGAAGCAATTAATCCCCGGAAAGCCAGAAGTGCCACCTGCCATCTTATTTACCTCAAAAGAATACAAATTCAATGCACAATCTGAGATATTTGCCAAAGATAGCTCAGAAAGTAATTACAAGCCTACCAAAGCCTCAAAAGTCAACAAAAGTGACTGAAGTTGATGAAACTTAATGTAAAAATCAATTAACAGAGTTAAGACATTAGATATCTTCTTCATTAGGCCTCCCAAAGGTTGAGAAGCATTTACTTTGTATAAGTTGAACAGTTAGACCTTCCTTTCACTCCACCTCCTCAATTTACTTATATATATATATATATATATATATATATATATATATCATATGAGGAGCTTTGTATTGTTGTTGGGTTGAATACTTGTTGAATGTAAATAGTTACTGAGGCTGCTGAAGCTCTATTTGTAATTGAAGAAAGATAGGCTGAGAAGAGAAGTTTGAAGCTATAAAGACCTACTGGACTTGAATATTGTAACTGGTTTGAACATCAAATATACAAGCTGACCTATGGGATCCTGGTCTATGTCAATGGTGATGTTTTTCTTACTTTAGTTGTTGTTTTTCTCATGTTTTCCATACTGTCCACTTTCTCTGATAAAGAACAACAAATTTAGATTAGGATTTACTGCATATTACCCTAAATCTCACTGATAAGCTTTATCTTTATGTTTTCTTCTAATTGTTCTTTGAGGATAATTCAATAGAGTATAACCAGTGAAGTGTTGGTGAGCCCAAGTTTCCCGAGTAGAACTTCAGATATTGTCTTTGAAATTTATTGAAAAGTCTGCTAAGTAAAGTTTAACTAGAGAAGTCTATGGTTAGCCCTATCCTCTAGTTTATCTCCAACAGTTGCTTTGAAAATATCCCTTAAGAGTATGCCAAAAGTAGGCTAGGTTCAAAGTCCTTACCTGATCTTAGGCTACTTTTTCTGTTTATCTTAAATGTTTTCCTTCGAGAATATGTTGAAAGCAGACTAGGTTAAAAGTCCTTACTTTATCTTAGGCTATTCTTTGTTTATTTTAAATGTTTTCCCTTGAGAGCATGTTGAAAACAGGATAGGTTAAAAGTCCTTACCTGATCTTAGGTTGCCCTTTTTTTTCTTATATGTTTGCTTCTTTCACCACACTTCTTAATGTTCCATACCACCAAATCAACTTAAAAATATCTTTCGATATAGATAACTTTCCCCATAGACCATTCTTGAAACTTTTTGTGCAATTAAATCCTTTTGTGACTCCATAGCCCAATGGGTTGATACTGTCTCTAACCTATCCTATCATCTAAACCATTCTTCCAACCTTCTCACACCTTTACCCTTCAAAAGACTTCCTTCATTTTGATGATATCCATCCCAACGAAAAAAAAAAACAAAACCCTTGTACTTCATAACTAGCCTAATATCATATCATAAGCCTTAAAGAAATATCTTTGAAAACACTTATATAGAGAGATCCCTCTCTAAATCTAGGAGGGCTAGATCCTAGGATTCCAAAGTGGTTCTAATGTAGGCCCTGCAGTGTTTGTTCTTTCCAATCTTGCAAACTACGGGGACCCTAACACTAAATACTTCCATTTTTCCATCAATATACATGACAACATATAGGTAATCATGAAAATTAATAGTCATAGGAAAACCCATACAAAATATATGGACACACTTTCCCATAGATGAGAAGGTACATGAAATGGCATATACAAATCCAATTTTATGTTACTAGGTTTGCTAATGACACACATTACACGTTCTTTTACATATCCAAAAACAATTTCAAACACTTGAGGCCAATAATATTAGTTTTGTAATTAACCTACTGTATTTTCTATACTAAAATGACAATAAATGAAAGAAGTATATGCTTCTCTAATTAAATTCACATTTTCACCTTGTGGAATACAAAATTTATCTAGATTATGTAACAAAATTTCATGCACATGATAATATAGTTCTTCCACTTTAGTACCATGGGTTAGTGTTTCATAAACATCCTTAAAATATTTATTTTGAACATATTTCTCATTTTAACCTTCATCATCCAATGAACTATGTTGTAAAACAACATATGCATTAATAGAAGGTCTAGATAACATATTTGTTAGAAAAATATATATTACAGAGCAATTGAAAACATAAAATATGCAGAAACACAAACACAGAAAACATATAAAACAAGGGAGATATAGATATACGTGGTTCACCCAATTTGGGCTATGTCCTCCCCGAAAAGCCAATCCTTCCTTTTTATTATCTAGCAAAATGAAGAGACACAACTTACAACAGATTCGCAGTAATATCCTGTGTTCTCTCTCACAGTCCCCCTTTCAGTTTCTCGCTCATAATACTCATACAATACATAGCCACAATACAATACCCTCATATAACAGAGGGGGTTGACTTCTAGGGCAAAAAACCCTAAATTAAACATAACTTCTACCGTCAGATCTTCCACCTAATGAATGGCCCAAATTGACTAGAAATTACAATATTTTACAAAAGACAATTTTACATATGTTTTTAGCTTCGGGGGCGCTGCCCCCAAAACCCCCCACCGGGGGGGGGGGGCACAACTGCATTCAAGCGACGGACGGCGTTGCCGCCCCGTTAAGAACTATGGTTGAACGCTGTGATACATCTCAATAAAGAAGACAATCAGGGTCCACACCCAACAATATTGGCAACTATGTTATGCATACATTTTTTAGACATGATGACCAAATTTAATTGTTGCAAAAATCCAATCCACTTAAAATGATGTGACTGTTGAGGCTTGTTTTTTTATTGGAGATATTTCTAAGGTCAATATTGTGTGTGGATCATTGTCTCTTTTCCAATAAAATAATGTTCCTACTTCTTAACAATCTAAACCAAAACATAAAATTCATTGTCATAAGTAGGATAATTTCTTATCGTACAAAATAAGGTCTCATAATCGTAACAACCTAGTTTTCCTCTTTGTATTAACACTTCTCCCTTGGCATAATCACATGCATTATTTTCAAGCTCACATGGTTGTTATAAATTTGGAAATACTAGAACTAGTGTTGTACTAATCTTTTATTTCAATGTCTCAAAATATTTTTTTTTGCTTACCTCCCACCGAAAGTATTTCTTTGTACTTCTCCATGCTTGTTAAGGTGATGCAATAATAGAAAAATTAGCAATTAAATTCCTCCAATTCTAAACTACCCCCAATAAGCTCATATATTCTATTACATATTAGGATTATGTCACTTCCTAATGGGTTTGACTTTAAAGAGATCATTTTTCTATTCACAAGCCCCTATAAAATAGTTCAAATAAACTAAATATGTTCTCCCAAATTCACATTTTTACATATTTAGGAATAATCTTTCCTTTTTCAAAACATATAAAGACTTTCCTAACATGTTTTACATAATATTCCCAACCTTGAATAAAATTAATTTATCATCGAAATACATTATTACAAAATTATATATGAATGGCCTAAATTCATCGTTCATAACTTGCATGAATGTAACGAGAGAATTAAAAATCCCAAAGTTCATAATTGGCCATTCAAATAAACCTTTTTTCATTTTAAAAGTGGCTTTCCAAAATATCATCTACAACAATATTTACTTTATGATAGCCACTTCTTAATTCTAAATTAGTGAAATAAGTTTCATTTTTTAATTGGTCCAACAAATCATCAATACAAGGAATGTGGTAACGATTCTTCATTGTAATATTTTTCAATGCTAAAAATTCTACACACATTGTCCCTTTATCATTTTTATTTTATACCAACACAATGAATGATTTGTATGGATAAGTACTTGGTTATATGACTTGTTTCTCAATAAATTCCTAATTTTTCTATATTTCTTCACACTCAAGAACAAATAACTTATACATGTGAATATTAAGCGTGCATCTTGTTGCAACTGAATCTCATGTTGTATCTCTCTCTTTGGAGGTAATCATTTTGGTTACTAAAATACCTCATCATAGCTATAAATAATCTTAACTAATTCATATTTATATATAAGATCACAACTTTTAAAATATCTGGATTTATCATTACCTTTAGCTTTTCCAATTATGAGTACCAAATTATTTCTTTCATTTCCACTCCTTTTCACTTGTCCTATAGTAACATGAGACAAAATATTATTTACACAATGGGCTCTTACCATATACTTAATCTCATCCTTTCTAAGAGGATACTTGTTGTCCTCCTAGAAGATAACTTTTCTGTTAGGATTCTGGACACCACATATCTCCACAATGGTATGATATTGTCCACTTTGGGCCTAGGCCCTCATGGCTTTGCTTATGGGCTTTACCCCAAAAGGCCTCATACCAATGGAGATATTTGTCCATCCTTATATACCCATGATCCTCCCCACTTCTAGTCAATGTGGGACTTTGGTCGTATACCCAACAATCCTCCCCTCGAACAAAGGACCATCGAGCCTTCCCTCAAACGATTATCCATCCGTCCACTCTCTACCAACCAGGATTCTTCGCTCCAATGCGTTGGAAGCACACGCCTTACATGGAGCACCACCTGCCTCGAGAGCTTGCTCTATCCCAGGTCAACTCCTCTTCACCGTGTTGGGACTAGGACACGTCCATGAAGAATCCGGAGCATACCGCCTGTCTAACCGAGCTCATCCATGGATCCCATCATGATATTACCGGGGCCCACCACCTTCGTTCGGCATTCGAGGATTCATCCATTTCGCTAACTTCGGGGCATGGCTCTGATACCACTTGTTGTGGGAAAAACAGTAAACAAGACAGAAAATAGGAGAAATGTAACTGAATTTGGACAACTGAAAGATAAATCACTTAGAAGCTTTATTGATGAAATTCCCCGTTCCTTTGACCGACCTCTAGCTACCATGGCTTCAGGTGCAGAAGTCTCAATGCTAGATTGTCTTCGTACCTCTTCAGATAAGAGAGCACCTACGACAAATTCAAAATTTAATGAATCGGCAGTGCTCAAACTGACTGAGGTCACGAAGTGATCCCATGACTCAGGCAGGGAACACAACAAGGTTATTGCCTTTTCTTCTTCCTCCATCTTTACTTCCATATCGGACAACTGACAAACAAGCGTATTAAAAACATTCAAGTGATCTGCAATTTTCGTACCTTCCTTCATCCGAAGGCTGTACAATTGTCTCTTTAAATAGATTCTGTTAGTCAAAGATTTCGTCATATAGAGAGTTTCCAATTTCTTCCACAACCCTGCGGTTGTACTCTCTCCAATGATATTGAAGAGTACTTCGTCTGCCAAACACAACCGAACGGTACTGAGAGCTCGGGCATCCAAGTCCTCCCAGTCCGAGTTTGACATGCTTGTTGGTTTTCTAGTTACACCGTCAAGTGCCTTGTGCAACCCTTGTTGCACTAGCAAATCCCTAACCTTCAATTTCCACAAAGCAAAATTTTTTTTTCCCGTGAATTTCTCCACCTCAAATCTTGCATTTTTCATTTTCGCCATTTCTCCCTTTCAGTTTTTCCCTCCCTAAAAAAAAAAAATTCCCCTCTTTTCCTAGGGTTTCAAGGATTTCAAATATTTTCTTCTTCTACTAATTTTCCAGAGAAATAAAAATCTCTATCAATTCTTGAAAACTGGGTTTCAAATATTTCCTCTCTTATTTACAGACTTTCTGAATGCTCAGAAAAAAAAAAACCTTACTCAGAAAAAAAAAAAAAAAAAACAGATTTTCTTTCACAATTTCTTTTAAAAAATCTGCTCAAAAAATAAAATTTCTTCACTATTTCTTTTAAAGTCTGCTCAAACTGTACTCAGTTTTTTTTTTTCTGAAACTTTACTGCAATTTTAATCAACAGAAACAGAATCTCTGAACTGACCGTGATTTTTTCTGAACAAAAAAAATCTCTCAAACTGAACCCCTTTAGGCAAAATAACAATTTTTTTTAAGAAAACCCTTTCTCTGAAAAATTGAGTTTCTCTGAAAATTGAGCCACAACTTTTAAACCCTTTCTCTGAAAAACTAAGCCTCCTTTCTAAACTCAAGCTGTTTTTTTTTTTTATAAAAAAAAATCTATTCAAACCCTTTTCAACCTGACGTGACAATTTTTATTAATCAAATAAAACTGTTACCCGACAGTCTGCCCGACAGTCTTGCAGTAGATTCTCTTCACCCTCTGCAAACTCCTCCACGCCCACTGCAAATTCCTCCACGGCAGATTCGGCAAGCAATACAGCGACCTCAATGCAGACACTCGGCCTCTGCACACATTTACGGCTGGGACGGTTGCTTCCTTTACGGCTGGTTGTACAACACAATAGACAATTTTTCTCTCACTCGACTAGCGGGCAGAATTGTACAGCGGAGGCTCAACACAGGCTTTCATTCACTCAACTTGCTCTGATACCAGTTGTTATGATTCTGGACACCACATATCTCCACAATGGTATGATATTGTCCACTTTGGGCCTAAGCCCTCATGGCTTTGCTTATGGGCTTTACCCCAAAAGGCCTCATACCAATGGAGATATTTGTCCATCC
This sequence comes from Pinus albicaulis, assembly GCA_034641835.2. Classification (NCBI taxonomy): domain Eukaryota; kingdom Viridiplantae; phylum Streptophyta; class Pinopsida; order Pinales; family Pinaceae; genus Pinus; species Pinus albicaulis. The sequence continues at coordinate 1,847,169,042 of CM076578.1, read as the reverse complement.
TTATATACCCATGATCCTCCCCACTTCTAGTCAATGTGGGACTTTGGTCGTATACCCAACATTTTCTATCATACAAATAATAACTCCCCATAACAATTCCAAAAATATGAAGTGGTATGACATTTGATTCCATCTCATTTATGAGCTTAGAGATGATTGAAAATATATTCTTACATTTTTTAGCTATTTATAGTTTGGCATCTTCATATTCTCATACTAAAGGATACGGTTTTGAATGAGCCTTACTTTCAAACCTCAATGTCTCAATTTATTAAAAAATGAGAATATCTTGGGAACCACTATCAAAGAGTGTATCACTATTGGTACATTTTGAGATAACTCTAATATGGAATAGATTAATTCTTTTCCTTTCATCATGCATAATTTTAGATTTTAAACAATAAGTTCTAGAATTAGTAGAAGAAGATGTACCTTGTCTTCTTGTGGTTATTTTCTTGGTTTCATCATTTCAATCTAATTCAAAATCCTATTAGATAGTTATGGTCTTCTTATTTTTTAACCTCTTGATATTATTTTTGGATGAAGCTTCCAACACTTGGCCATAACATGGCCTTCCTTTTGGTAATGTTAGATGGAAGGATTTTATTCATAGTGGTTATTCATTCCATTTACCCCTTCCTTTTTTATTGATTTCAATTGACTAGATTGATTTCTTTACAATGTTTCTCTTCACATTCTTTCATTGACTCAATATGAGTGTTTTTGTCAAAAGTTTAATCAAGATTAGCTAGATTAAGCATAAAAAAGTATATCTCAAATATCTATGCAAACCACCATTATATTTCAAAGAATATTATTTTGTATAAAGAGGAGTACACATTGTTAATTCCCTCTTTCTAAACTTGAGTATATTTTTGTGCGTTTTATTGTTTTTTTTTTCACTTAAATTTTGTTAATGGATTATTGTTATTGCATATGCACTAAAGGATTAAAATTTGCTTTAATGTAGGTATGAATTCACACCAAAAAGATGTCATTTTACCTTTTTTAAAATATCTTATTGACTCTTACTCTCCCACTAGATTAATGATGTATTTCGATTGAAGAGTATCAAGGCGGATATTTGTTCCTTCATCCACAATGTTTCAAACCCTACAATGTACTTAATTCAAATTTCAAATCTAATTTTAACCAAGATATAGGGAAATTAGAATTGAATATATATATATATATATATATATATATATATATATATATCCCATATATATATATATATATATATATATATATATATATATATATATATATTATAGTAATTGAAGAGGAACTTGAACATGAAGGAGAACATGGAGATGAAGGAGTTTTACGAGGGTCACTATCACCTCCTTCTCCTTTACCTCGACTTGGAACTTATTTTCTCTTCTTTAATTTCTTATATAATTCTTCCACCATGGTTTTCATCTCCAAAAAGGATTGGCAAGATATTTCTTCATATTTGAAAGGGTTTTCTTCCTATAGAGATTCCATTGATTTCCTTTGGAATGCATAACTCCAAGAAATCTTATGATTGTACTATTTAATTGAATCTTTTCCTTGCTTGAGGTTAGGATTGGTTAGAATTCAATACCAATACTTATGAAAATACAAATCAACATATCCTTGATTAAAAATTTTGATGCCAAAATTGAATCGAAATTAGTACTAAATGATTCATTATACTAACATATATTCTTATAAAAAACTTCTCAGATCCTCACAATTACATTTTAAATTTTCTCAATTAATTAAAAAAAACATTTAAAATCCAAGACTTTAAAATATGCTTTGAAATAACATAGAAAATACTCAACAAATTGATAACAAAGTTCACCCATATGGGCTACATCCCTGAGTCCACTTCAATTAACAAATTGATCCATTTAGAAGGATGCAATGTGCATAATTTCACCTATTTACATGAGTAATGGTCTTCAATATGAAATAAATGAACACAAGCCTACCTATTCTCACAATAAAGTGGTTTCTCCTTTCAAGTTCTTTAAACTATGCTAGTATGGGTGGATCATTCATTCTGATGAATTCAATGGGGATCTCTTTCAACCATTTTCACTAGGATTACTTGGATTTATCCTTGTTTCTAGCTTAGGCTAGCATGATGTCTTGGATCAAAATGCGAAATTTGTTTCTCTACTGGAGGCAATGCTAGTTCATGATGGTACTTGAACAATTGATAAGATCTCGGAACATATTTCCTACTAGTGCCCAAAATGTGAGGTTTAATTCTTGTAAAGAGCCACCACAAGATGTTGAGATTGCAACAAGATGATGAGCTTAGTGAAAAGAGTCACCTTCACTAAGTGGGCCCGCAGGCTATTTTTGGCGCAAGTCTATTTTTAGACTATGTCTATTTTTAGACATGTCGATCATATTCTATGAGTTGCAGGATACTATTTTTGGATGGTTGGTCAAGTTGGAAAAATATATGGACTTCTATTTTTAGACATATTGGGCAGAATCTATTTTTAGATTGCTAGTCTAAAATGATGTATTAGAATATTAGCTCTTAATAATATTTGAATTTGTAAACATTACCTGCCCTTCTCTTGGAACACCAGTTAGAATTTTGCAGGAATCACTAAACTGAGGCTAACAGAAGGAATTAAAATATTCCTGAGGTTTAAGTGGAGCTATTGCATGGAGACTTCAGTTAGAACTCATGTGACAGAGTTTGGTGGAGTTATTGAGGTAGTTGGTGGAGTTGTGTTCAGTTTAACTCAGTTAGACACAGTTGAGCTAGTTGTATCTAGTCTAACTGATTGATACACTAGTGAGAGTGGTGTGAATTAATTAATAATCAATTCACTAAATATTAACTCATTAATCAACTAAATAATACATCAGTTAACTACAGTGCATGGACAGTTTCAGTGGAGACCGGTGAAGAGGTAGGTGAAAGAGCAGTGTGACTATCAGTTATGACTATATTGTTGCATGATTTGCAACAACCAGTCATTGGAGATGCCGATGAGGATTGCGTGAGAAAGGCTGGACCAATTCGAGTTCATTTAGAGCCATTCTTCAGCAGTGATTACGTAGTAGAGGCAGGCTATCAGGTGGCAAAGATTGGAGCATGTGATTTGCTAGATCAGGATTGATTAGTGTGTAGAAATTGGTGTATTGAGGAAGTATTAGGAGCTTTATTATGATAAATGTTTACATGATCTCTATGACATATAATATCTGAATGGATTATTTGACTTTAAGCTTTCCCATAAATTACTGTGTTCATATGTGTGAATTTTTATGGTTTTAATGTGTGCATGCAATTGATTTTATTTCTGCAATTAATGATCAATTGTAGAAGAGTTTATGTATTGTGCATGAAGTCAAATAGTTTGTGATCAGGAGAATCTCGGATGTATAACATATCATTTATATAATTTCTACATGGTATCAGAGCAATATTGATCATTGGAGCAATTGCAAAACATTGAAGCGGTTGAGTTTTGTGATGGTAGAATTTGAATTTGCAGCAGTGTTTTCTTGGTGTCGAAGTTGAGATGTCTTTCAACGGATTGAAATTGGAGTATGCCCTTGAGGGTAGCTCGAATTATATTGCATGGAAGGACAGAATGGAGGCGGTGTTGGAGGATAATAGGTTGAAGGAGTCCATAGATGAAAAAATTCCAAAACCTGCTTCTAGCGATGCTACCGCACTTGACGCATGGCAAAAGAAGACAACAAAATGTCGAAGGATTATGTTGGAAGGTGTGAAGGATCACATAATGTCCAGCCTTCATGGTAAAGCTTCTCCATTCTTGATGTGGAAAGCTTTGACAGACTTGTTCCAAAGCAAGAGCGACGAGAGGAAGTTGGCGCTCAAATATAAACTCAGGAACATAAAAATGGAGAAAGGCGACAGTATACCCAAGTACCTCACGAAGTTTGTCTAGTGCAGGGATGAGCTGGGAAGTGTGGGGGTTGCTGTAGATGACGAGGACTTGGTGATCTTGTCTCTCCTTGGGCTTCCGAAGAGTTGGCATTCCTATCAGGACTCTGTCAATGGTCGAGAGAAACTGCCAGGATGGGAGCGACTTTGGTCGGATCTTATGTAGGAGGAGATAAGGCGGAGTACCAGGGACAGATCTTCATCGAAGAATGTAGATGAAGAAAATTTCACTTTGGCTGCCAAAGCAAGGAAGGGGAAGAGCAAGAAGAATGCTTCTCAGTCCGGTGCGAAAGGCAAGAAGCAGGACATGTCCAAAGTGAAGTGCTTCCACTGTCACCAACACAGACATTACGCCACTAATTGTCCACAGAAGAAGAAAAATAAGTAGGTTACTGGATCTGCAGCTAGAGAGGCCTTACCCTCGCATTTTGAGCCAGATTTTTCGTTGATCGCATGCTTGGTCTCAAGTGTGATGGGTTCAGTGTGGTTTCTTGACAGTGGTGCGTCTTTTCATATGACCGGAGACAAATATTTGTTCAGTGATCTAGATGAGAAGGATCTTGGAGTGCACATCGAGATGGGCGATGATGGTAGATATAAGTATGGTCTGACGGGACCATTTCCTTTGAGAGGGAGTCTGCAACCTTTCAGAGATTAAGGATGTCATCCATGTTCTAGGATTGAAGAAGAATCGATCTCAGCTGCTGTTGGAAGACAAGGGATATGATGTTGTCTTTAGCTTAGGAAAGGCTTTCCGTGCAAAGAAGGCAATCGTAGAAACCCGTGAGGATGTGGGTCTGAAAAGGCGGAACCTTTATCAATTGCAGGTAGATGGCTAAGCAACAATGGCAGGAAAGACAGAAGGAGTGGTGAGATGGGATGAGGGCGAGCTATGTCACAGGAGATTGGGCCATCTTCACCATGGTGCTTTGAAAATTTTGCAGCAGATTTCTACCAGGCTTCCCAAAGGTACACTTGCGCAGTCAGATCAGTGCAAGGGATGTACTTTGGGAAAATATGTGAAAGCCACCTTTCATGAAAAGGATAGTCGCGCCACAACGATCCTTGAGAGAATTCACACAGACGTGTGCGGACCTTTCTCAGTAGCTTCAACAACAAAGCACAAGTATTATGTGATCTTTGTTGATGAATTTTCTCAGAAGTTCTGGATCTTCTTCATGCAGAAGAAGAGCGAGACATACTAAAAGTTCTGTGAGTTTAAGGCACTGGTGGAGAAAGAGTCAGGGAAGCAGGTGAAGGCTCTTAGGAGAGAAAATGGTGGTGAGTTTATCTTTGGAAAATTCAAAGACTTTTGCAGCGCAGAAGGAATTCGAAGAGAGCTCATAGCGCCTCATAACCCACAGCATAATGGGGTCACAGAGCAAAAGAACAGAACAATCTTGAGTGCTGCACGGGCAATGTTGCATGATCAGGGCCTTCCCATACACTTGTGGGCTGAGGCATGCAATACTGTGGTTTATGTGCAAAACCGTTGTCCTCACAGAGTACTTGGCATGAGTACACCTGAGAAGGTGTTTTCTGGTAAGAAGCCTAATATTTCTCATTTGAGGATTTTTGGCTCACCTGTTTACATTCATGTGACGAAGGATGCCAGGAAGAAGCTGGAGCCGACCGTAGATGTTGGGATATTTTTGGGGTACACTGATACACCCCAAAACTATCGTGTGTATTTTCCAGACAGTCGAAAGACTGTTGTGCGACAGGATATCAAATTTCATGAGGAGAAAGCCATGAAGTGTTCACTTGAGAGGGAGCCACACTTGCATGCAGATGAGGAGCTATTAGTTCCTAAGGATGAGCTTCAGGATGTGGATCAGCCACAAGAGGAGGTTCATGGAGTGGACGAAACCACTCATGCAGCGCCAACCATCAGAGGGCAGAAGCGCACTACAGAAGCTAAGCGACTGAATCAGGATGCAGAGAAGATTGTAGGAGCACCTACATCACTGCGCAGACAGAGAGTGTCACCTGACCAATATACTAGATACATGGCTTTGATGAGCAAGTGTATCGTGACAGAGCCATCCTCTTTCGAGGTAGCTGTGGAGGACCCTGCATGGGTAGATGCCATGGTGGAAGAGTATGATTCGATTGTCAGAAACAGTGCATGGGAGATTGTCCCAAGGCCGGAAGGGAAATCAGTGGTAGGTTCGAGATGGATCTACAAAGTGAAGCAAGCAGATGACGAGAATGTGGAGAAGTACAAGGCAAGATTTGTTGCCCGAGGCTTCTCACAGATTGAGGGGATCGATTATGAGGAAACCTTTGCACCTGTCATAAGGTATTCTTCCATACGGACGATTCTTTCTCTCTCAGTGCAGATGGGGTGGCACATTCATCAAATGGATGTGAAGACTGCGTTCCTCAATGGAGTGATTGAGGAGGAGGCGTACATAGAGAAACCCAAAGGTTTCGAGATCTTCGGCAACGAGTCGCATGTGTGTAGGCTCAAAAGAGTGTTGTATGGTTTGAAACAAGCACCTCGTGCTTGGTACACACGGATTGACAGTTATTTCACCAGACTTGGTTTTACCAAGAGCGAGGCGGATCCCAAACTGTACCAGATAGTGGTTGAGGGTAAGTTGCTGATCATTGTACTTTATGTAGATGATTTGATACTGACCGGTGATGAACAGTTGATACTCTCATGCAAGGTTGATCTTGCAAAAGAGTTTGAGATGAAGGACTTGGGCCTCCTTCATTATTTCCTGGGATTGGAAATTTGGCAGCGCAGTGATGGATTGTTTGTGTCTCAAGGCAAGTATGCCCAGGAGATACTGGAGAAGTTCAACATGCATGGCTGCAAGCCTATTGACACTCCTCTTCCTGGTGGATGGAGGAAAGAGGATGCTACATCGACCGAGGTAGTGGATGCCACTTTTTACCGACAGTTGGTGGGGTCGCTTATGTATCTAGTCAATACACGACCTGACATATGCTATGCTATTAACCAGCTTTCACAAGCTATGGTTAAGCCTACCAATCTCTTTTGAAAGGCGGGCAAGCATGTATTGAGATATCTCAGAGGCACATCGGGATATGGATTATGGTATAGATAGTCGGATGAGGTGAAGCTGTGTGGCTTCACGGATGCAGATTGGGCAGGGAGCCCAATGGAAAGAAAGAGAACATCTGGAGGGATTTTCAGTATCGGGTCCACCGCAGTTTCTTGGTATAGCAGGAAGCAGAGATCTGTGGCACTCAGTTCAGCGGAGGCTAAGTATATGGCAGTGATTTTTGCTGCATGCGAGGCTATATGGACGAGGAAGATCCTGGTTAGGTTGTTCGGTTCACACTTAGATCCTACTGAGATATATTGTGATAATCAGAGTTGCATCAAACTCTCGGTTAATCCATTATTTCATGATATATCTAAACACATTGACATCCAGTATCATCATATCAGAGATTGTGTGCAACGGTAGATCATGTTACCTTCTTACATTCCTATGGAGGATCAAGATGCGGATATCTTGATGAAGGCGCTCACCAAGAGCAAATTCGAATACCATAGAGGCAGGATCGGGGTGGCAGATAATCCCTATCTCGTTGAGAGGGAGTGTTGATATTGCAACAAGATGATGAGCTTAGTGAAAAGATTCGCCTTCACTAATGGGCCCGCAGGCTATTTTTGGCGCAAGTCTATTTTAGACTATGTCTATTTTTATACATGTTGATCATATTCTATGAGTTGCAGGATGCTATTTGTGGATGGTTGGTCAAGTTGGAAAAATAGATGGAATTCTATTTTCAGACATATTGGGCAGAATCTGTTTTTAGATTTCCAGTCTAAAAATAGATATGCCGAATATTATTAGCTCTTAATAATATTTGGACTATAAACATTGTCTTATTCTCTTGGAGCACTTCAGTTAAGTGCACAGATGTGGCACAGGAGATGATAGAAGGAATTACGCTATTCCTAAGGGTTAAGTGGAGCTATTGCATGGAGACTTCAGTTAGAACTCATGTGACAGAGTTTGGTGGAGTTATTGAGGTAGTTGGTGGATTTGTGTTCAGTTTAACTTAGTTAAACATAGTTGAGCTAGTTGTATCTAGTCTAACTAATTGATACACTAGTGAGACTAGTGTGAATTAATTAATAATTAGTTCACTAATTATTAACTCATTAATCAACTGAAGAATACATCAGTTAACTACAGTGCATGGACAGTTTCAGTGGAGACCAGTGAAGAGGTAGGTGAAAGAGTAGTGTGAATATCAGTTGTGACTATAGTGTTGCATGATTTGCAACACACAATGGTTGGAGATGCCAATGAATATTGCATGAGCAAGGCTGGACCAATTCGAGTTCATTCAAAGCCATTCTTCAGCAGTGATTTCACAGTAGAGGCAGGCTAGCAGGTGGCAGAGATCAGTGCATGGGATTTGCTAGATCGGACCTGATTAGTGTGTAGAAATTGGAGATTGTACTGAGAGCTTGTAAGGAGATTTGTATGATGATTGTTACATGATCTCTATGACATATAATATACAAATAGTTGGGGGTTTTCAGCTTTAAGCTTTCCCATAAATTACTGTGTTCATATGTGTGAATTTTTATGGTTTTAATGTGTGCATGCAATTGATTTTATTTCCGCAATTAATGATCAATGGTAGAAGAGATTCTATATTGTGCATGAAGTCAAATAGTGTGTGATCAGGAGAATCTCGGATGTATAACATATCAGATATATTATTTCTACACAAGATATTCATCTTCCTGTACATAGACTTTGACTCTGTAGGGTAAAACTTGATTGTGTTCTCAATCATGACTAGAGCTTTGTCGATTATAACCTCCTTCATTGAATGCACAAGATAGATAGGTAGCTGGTAGTGGATGAATCACTAGAGATCTCACTTGAAGTGGAAGCTTCCCCACTAAACTCAACATGTTGTCCGTGAAATATAGGTAGTTAATTAAGGATGAGCCAAAAGATATCTAACCTCATCTAGAAGCTTCTCCATTGAACAATATTAAAGAGCACTTTTAATTTTCGAGACTTCATTGAATTGGTATTTATAAGACCCACATAAATTCAACCCATTGTCAAAATCACACTATCCAAACATGCAAAGCTATAAGAGAAGCCAAACAATCAATTTTCAGTATCATAAAAACTAACCACATAATTTTATGTAGATTTGCAAGTTGTGAATGTCATAATGCTCAACATTTGGATATTATGTTGAAGAAAAGTAATGGCTCAGACATATTTTGTAAATATTCGCGACCATCAAATCAATTGTGGAGATCCTCGAATATCAACTAGTGTAGTGTGGAATAAACAATCCGTTGAACTTTTTTGGTCCTTGCAATTGATGATGTATACTCGAGGATTATTAACATTTGCATGATTTTGTATTTAAAGATTATTATCCATTCAACAAAGCTTATGGTTTGAAGGTTATTACCCAAAGCTTATGATTTGAAGATGGCTACCCTTTCAATAGAGTAGGGGAAAATCATCAACCCTCTTCTCAAGCTTGAAAAAACCATGGTGATCATAACAAAAGAAATGTGTCCAAGTGCAAAAGACCATGGTAATCATCCGAAAAAAAAAGATATAACGTGAAAAGAGGTTCTGGTAAGTACACCTTCAATATTAAGAGTTCATAGTTAAAATAATAATAAAAACTTTTGACATAAAATGTTAAAATGCAATGTTAAATCAAGAGTACCCTTAATATCAAGCACTAAATGTTTCAATCAATTCTAAGTTGAAACATAGAAAATCAAACTTCTAATTTAACTTTGCCAAAAATTAAAGTTAAATAAATTAAAAATAATTTTCTCCGGTAGAAATAAAAAAAAATTGTAAATTTTTTATAAATACTTTTCATGTTTTTCCTATAATCCGCAGCCTATAAAGCAAGGACTAAAACAATAAGTCATTAGAAATTTACTAAATTTACCTACAACTGAAAAATCAATTATTTTGTCAACAGAACCATTAATAATAGGCCAGTAGTATGCATTTCTACTTTTTGCTTCTTACATGATTTGAGATTTAAAATATATATATGATTTTAGATTTAAAGAAAAACATTATTTATATCAGTCGACACCAACGGTTATAAGAGACAACTACAACAGCCGCTGCTACGCGAGGTCTCGGTTTCGCCACATTACAATAGATGAAATTATTGCAAATACGTTACGTTATATGATACTAGAAAAAATCTCAAATCCACTATCCGAGTCTATGATATCAGTGGAAATTTACTGCAGCTTGATAAGTTCCTCCAAAATTCCAAGTAGCAGGAGCAACGTTGTAAGCAACGATGGTCTCTCCGGTACTATAAGAGGTGACTCTGAAGGATAGCGATTGGCCTTGCAGGCCAGAGAAAACCTGATAAGACGCCCCCCAGTTGTGGCTCATACTCATCCACCCAGTGTAACTTCCTTTCACAGCCATTGTACTCACATCTCCTGCACCCCCAACGTTCATCACATATACCAGCACCCACCATGAGTTCCCTTGGAATTGGAATTTTATACCCGTACGACTCACGCATGGAACCCTGCATTCATTCCTTTAAATCAATTTCTTCCACAGCCACATTTTACACTCAACTAGTCAACTAGCCCGTTTAAACTTTCAACTGGTTGAAATCAAGTCGTAGATTTTAGGAATATCGTGAAATTTGATAATCAAATTCTAAAATATTTTTGGAATTTGCATTCAACATCAACATAAACATAAAAGTTTAAACTGGGATAGGTAGAAATTCTATTATTAATTATTATCTTTATTAAATTACAAATAGCTAGATCTAAGATTTTTGTGATTTATAATTTAGATGAAATGTCTTTAGGATTAATCACATCATTAGAATTTAGTGGAAGTTTCGAATCATCTAATGTGATTTATCGTCAGGACAAGGTGAAAAAAGATGATCAATCTTAATGAATAAATAGCTAGGATGCAATAGTGACAAACATCCTCCATCATGTTAAAGAGAAAAAGATTATGTTTGTAATGTCACCAAGGCAATCATGACTTTTGTGATCTATAATTTAGATGAAATGTCTTTCGGATTAATCACATCATTAAGATTTAGTTGAAGTTTAGAACCATCTAATGTGATTCATCTTCAAAACAAGGTGAAAAAAGATGATCGATCTTAATGAATAAATAATGAGAATGCATCAATGCCTTGAAAAGGCCATTGAAAAATCCTCCATCAGATAAAAAGATCATGTTTGTAATACCAGAAAGGCAGTGATGTTGTAAAGGCCTTGTGTCGAATGGGTTACCCTAGTGAAAAATTGTTATACCAGGAATCCCTAGTGACTTACCATATTTGAGAGCCTAATTGAGCATTATTTCTAGGTAATGATGTATCTTCACATTCTTACTATTTATTTATTAAGATGGATCATCTTTTGCATCTTCACATTCTTACTATTTATTCATTAAGATTGATCATCTTTTTTCATTTTGTCCAAAAAATGAACCACATTAAATGGTACGAAATGTCTACCAAAAATACTAATGATGTGATTAATCCAAAAAACATTTATCTAAATTATAAATAGTTAGAATATTCTAACAATCTGAGTAAGGGAAAAAAAATATTTAAGAATATAATGAAAACTATTGAGAGATTAAATAATTCAGTACTTTTCAAATTGTGAAATATTTCCAAAATGTAAACTCATTTCACAGAGTTTCTCTTTTTCATCCTGGTTAAAAGTGAAATCAAGTTTTGATACAATAACAGATCAGTATCATGATTAAGTTCAATATTATAACTAGCCAAACAGTGCAGTAAACTACAGAGAGATATAAAAGGAAAAAAGGTAAAAATGGGTGTGGAACAGATCGAACCTTCGATACATGACAGGCACAATGCCAGCGTGCCAGTCAGCTATCTTCATGAAGGCGGGCTTCGACATGTCAAAGTGCTTGCGAGGAGGATTGCACCATCCGCCATTGTCGGAAGGTTCAGACCAGTTGGGAGGACACAAGTTTGTAGCAGTGACAGTGGTGATGGGCGAGCGCGAATAACACCATTTTGACTCAACGCAGCGAATTTGGTAGCATTGCCCGCACCCATATCCGTCGTTGTACATCGGTGTGCTGAGAGCCACCGTCTGAGTGCCATAGCCGGAGCTAAACAGATTCCCGTACCCGCAAGCACCACCTGCACTTACCATTATGAAATCACTGGGGCTTATTTTTTGCGAAGTTTAAGAAAATTTGAAATGAGTGGGGATTGTATAGCTAACATTCTGTATTAGGGATGAAGAAATATGAATAAATTATTACCCATTGTTGCTGCTGCAGTTTCATCGCCATAAAATGTTGCATGAGCTAACATCCATGGTCCTGGTCGGAATATCCTCGCGTCATAACCCGCAGCTTCCGTCGTACAAATATTGCTGATGAGAGTAAGGCAAGCCATCACTGCTATTCGAGAAATGCGAGATACCATGATATTCATATTTGCTGACAGTGCCATCCTCGTTATTTCCTGTATCAAGCTTTCACTTGTTTCTTCGCATCGGTTCTGTCTCAACAAACATCTCTGCTGCAAATTGTACTTATGTGCGCAGGGGACACAACAATGTCGTCGTGTCTGCGTGGTGTGGAGATTCCATGTTTATGGACGAGCACGATCTAGACGTGCTCTCAACATAGACCACGCAACCATTAACTTTTGAAAATCTATGATGACACGCTTCCGTATGAGAGAAATCATTCCATTAATTTATGAAATATCGCATGTTGACTTTTAGAAAATGGCGATCTCATAGAACTTGTCAAAAATGAAAAGCTTTTCAGATATGGATATCTAAAAAGCATTAGCATCAAGAAAGTTTAATCGTCAAGTATAAATGGAGGAGGGAATAAATTTAACATACAATGTGTCTGCGCATGGTAGCATAATGTCTAAAAAGTAAATTGGTAAGTTGTTGGGTATTTTAGTGATTGGAAGTTTAAACTTTCTAAACATGTGGATTAATCTGTTAAAAGTAGCTTGGTAAGTTGTTGGGTATCTAGGTGATTGTAAGTTTAAATTCCTCAAACATAACTTACTAGGAAAACAAAAAAAATATGCACGTGTTGTAACATGTAATATGGTAAAGTGTGTTTTTTCCTTTTATTTTTTTAAGTTTATTTTAATTAAAAAATATATATATTAGTTTATTTTAATTAGAAATTAAGAAAAAATATAGTTTTAAATCTGGATGTAAGTGCTTAGATGTTATTTGGAGTATTGAATTTATTTTGTATTTTAAAATGTAATTTAAATATGATCACATTATTATATAAATATTTTTAAGTTATAGTTAGAAATTAAGAAAAATTGTAGTTTAAATTATTGAATGTAAGTGTTTAGATGTTATTTGGAGTATTGGGTTTATTTTTTATTTTAAAATGTAATTTAAATATCAATACATTATTATATTTGGTAGAGTAGTTAGGGTAACTTTCATTATGTTATAAAGTTAACTTAGTAGTTTATTTGTTTGAGGTTTTTGTAACTAATGATATTCTTACATTTAATGTAATTTATTAAGGGTATGATGATTCCATTGTAATTTAGCTTTAGGTATGAAATAATAGGTTTATTATTTGGATATGTGCAAGTTTTTATGGTGTCTATGTATTATTCTCGTTATGTTTTTATTATGTGCTATATTTGATATCATAGCTAGTCTCTAGAATGACACATTGGTTGCAAATGCCAACAAATTGTACATTGAGGTTGGAGTCGAAAAGTCGACAAAGAGAAGCCTAATTGGAATTTGATTAACGGGTGTGAGTGGAAATGTAGCCACAAGTGTTGTTGGTGGAACTAGTTTACCCATGAGGAGCCACTTCTAAGGAGGAGTTTCCATTCTATTTGTTGTTGCATCAATTTATTGTGAAGCTAGCCATTGAAATTGAGTAAATTGTCGAGTAAATGTGATAGGAGAATTGTAGATGATTGTGATAAATATTTTGGCTATTATTTGGGGGTGGTGAATCAATAATTGTCTTTTTTCAATTAGTCAATTCAATTTAATGTCATTTTTCAAATATTTCTTTTTTGGAACTAAGTCAATATATGTTCTATTTTTAATTGATTCTTTTGCAGTTGATAGAGAGATATTTGCATACTTAAACTAAATTCAAAAGAATTCACAGAAATGAGACATTCAACATGCAACACATCAAGAGAAAAATATAAGTGGAAACTTATAAAGGGAGAAAAACAAGAAACATTGGCTAAATTTATGTGAAGGAAAGCTCCTACTCCCTTATTACATCAATTTTTCTATAGAATCCAACCTCCAAGAGGATGCTACCTCAATTCTTTTGCAAACTTCAACTTGCAATGAAGCTCCAACTCCTGTAATTTTTTTGCAAGCTACAACCAACACGAGGATCCTACATCAACAGACTACAACTTGTTCTTTATCAACCTACAACTTGAAAGGAGACTACAATCCCCTAATCAAAATTACAAATCAATTTTTTTGGTTACCTGTTGATCTTTGTCTCTATTCTGCAATTATTTTATCTCCTCTTTTTTGCTACTCATCCTCTTCTCTTCCCTTCTTCAAGTTTACTCTGCTTCTACTACTCTTTCCCTTCCTCTTTTCTCTTTCCCAAGATTGTTCAAGAGCTCTCTCATACAAATGTTCAATTCGCAAAAACTTGATTATAATTCAACAATGCATCTTTTATAAACATGGCTATCTCACTATTTGCATCCCACCTCTTCATTTTTAGACGAATTTTCAAATTAGGACACATTTTCTTTGTATTAATTATATATTAAAAAAACATGGTCAAAGATTCACCATTGTATAAGACATAATATGTTGTACCGCAGGCTGGCATAAGCTGAAGGTGAGTTACTATATAGGGTTAAATAGTAGTTGGCTAACATTATAATGTTGGCCTCTAGAGTAACAAGAGAATTACTGATGTAAAGAGGCCAAAAATATATATGATTATGATATAAAGAGGCCAAAAATATATCTGATTGTGTTTAATCAGAACAATGTGTTCTTAAACATTTTTTATTTGGTTCTCTGCTTCCTTGGAATTATTTTTTTGGTTCTTATGAGTCATGCTTTCATTTTGTTTGAAGGATAAACATCTTTTTTTTGGTTCTTATGAATCATGATTTCATTTTGTTTGAAGGATAAACATCAAGCAACGTAACTTCATTTGCACATCACTTCACTTAATCATCCTTTGCACATCATTTTGATTAGCCTTTGCACATCAATAAATCAACAGAATAAAACTGGAGTAATCCACCTCATCAACATCAAGAAAACTCATCAACATACAACATCAAGAATACTCATCATGAAAAACCACATCAACATGGAAATTAACCTTGCAATATCAAGCACCCTTAACATTAACATAACTCATCAACATGATTAACAATCATGACCATTTGACATCAATTCCAAGATTGCCAACATTCTCCCCCTTTGTCAACGATGGCAACACTCTTCTCCTCCTCTTGAGATTCATCCTTACTATTTTTTCCAAGAGTTACTTCTCCTTTCCTCACCTTCCCCTTTGACATCAATGACAAAAAGATTTTCTTGGTGTTTACCATATTTGTCAACCATCTTTGAAGAGTTTTATATGCCAACGTATGAAAGGGAATACCACTGTGTTTATGTCCTTTATGTCCTTTAAGACCTTTATGTCCAGAGGTAATGATGGCCAGAGGTCGCTCGAGAGAGAGACACTCCGGGGGTAAGCATAGCAACTCTCGTTCAAAGTCTAAAGGAAAGAAGACAAAGGTGAAGTGCTGGCATTGTGGGAAAACTGGACACCTAAAGAAGGACCGCTGGAAGTGACAGCAGCAAACTTCAAAAGCAGATTCTTCGACAGAGAAAAAGGAGGCAAATGCGACAGATACAGGTTCGGCATCTGGTTCAGGTATGAGCGACGAAGTGTTGTCTGTTAATATGTCAAATTATGGTCAACATTGGTTGTTAGATTCCAGTGCATCAAACCACATGTGTATTCATAGAGAATGGTTTAAGACATATAGATCAGTTAATGATGGAGTCGTGTACATGGGTAATGATGTCACATCTAATATTGTGGGAATAGGAAGTATACAACTGCAAATGTTTGATGGCACAACTAAATTGTTAACAGATGTGAGACATGTTCCAGACTTAAGAAAAAATCTAATTTCACTGGGAGCACTTGACACAAATGGATATAAAACTGTAATTCAAGGTGGAGTTATGAAAATCTATAAAGGTATCTTAATAGTAATGAAAGCTAAGAAAGTAGGAAATCTGTTTCAGTTAGAGGGAAGTACAGGGTCAGATTTTGTGTCTACTGTGTCTGAACATGACAGTAATTCCATTCACTTATGGCATCAAATATTGGGGCATATGAGTGAAAGAGGGTTGAAAATTTTGGCTGATCGCAAGTTACTTCCTAATCTAAGGTCTGGAAAGTTAGATTTCTGTAAGCATTGCTTGTTTGGAAAACAAAGTAAACAAAAATTTAAAACAGGCAAACATACTAGTAAAGGGATACTTGATTATATTCATTCAGATGTTTGGGGTCCAGCACCTACAACTTCATATGGTGGTTTGTCGTATTTTGTATCATTTATTGATGAATTTTCTAGGAAGGTGTGGGTCTACATGTTGAAAAGAAAGTCTGATGTTTTTTCAGTTTTCAAGCAGTTTAGAGCATTGGTAGAAAACAGCACTGGTAGAACAATAAAATGTTTAAGAACTGACAATGGTGGTGAGTTTACTTCCAAGGAGTTTGATAGCTATTGCAAGGATGCAGGGATCGAGAGACATAAGACCACGGTTTATACCCCTCAGCAAAATGGAGTTGCTGAACGCATGAACAGGACTCTTCTAGAGAGAGCAAGGAGTATGCTGAGTAACGCCGGGTTGCAAAAGGAGTTGTGGACGGAAGCCGTGGCAACAGCTTGTTATGTGATAAACCGATCTCCATCGACGGCGATAGACTGCAAGATTCCACAAGAGGTATGGAAAGGACACCCTTGTGACTATTCTAAACTCAGAGTGTTTGGTTGTGATGCATATGCTCTAGTGCCTAAACATCAGTGAACTAAGTTAGATCCAAAGTCTAAAAGGTATGTCTTTGTTGGGTATGGTGTTGGAACAAAGGGATATAGATTGTGGGATCCTACTACCCGCAAAATCATCATCAACAGAGATGTAAAGTTTAATGAATCCTCTCTTGTACAGTTAGATGTAGATGGTAAATTGAAACAGGATGATGTATTTGATTTTCAGCACATTCAGTTTGACAGCACTTCTAATGATAGTCATGATGACCATAGTTCAGATACTAGTCATGAACAGGTTTCAGAATCAGAACATGAACAGGGTTCAGGTTTAGATCATGAACAGGTCTCAAATACTGATCGGCAAGAAGTTCCTACAGATGGTAGTCAGCCAATTGCGGAAGCACCAGAAACAGCTTTAAGGAGGTCTACAAGAATAAAACGTGCTCCTAGAAGGTATGATGATTATGTTACTTCAGTTGCATTTACTGCTAATGACGATGAACCTCTGTGCTATCAGGAAGCAATAGAAGGTTCGAAAAGTGACAAGTGGAAAGCAGCCATGAAGGAAGAAATGATGGCCTTAAGTAAGAATGGCACATGGGATCTGTTTGAGCTTCCGAAAGACAGGAAAATTGTGGGGTGTAAATGGGTTTTCAAGCTGAAACGGGGTGTGAATGATACGGAGGACAGGTACAAAGCGAGACTGGTAGCAAAAGGGTTTTCTCAGAAAGCAGGCATAGACTTTCATGAGATTTTTTTCACCAGTTGTTAAAATAGTTTCAATTCGAATTGTGTTAGCTTTAGTTGCTTTGTTTGATTTAGAGTTACAGCAACTAGATGTTAAGACTGCTTTTCTACATGGAGATCTAGATGAGGAAATTTATATGGAACAACCGGAGAGGTTTGTTCAGCATTGCAATAAGAAATTTGTCTGCAGGCTCAAGAAGTCATTATATGGCCTGAAGCAGTCGCCTCGGCAGTGGTATAAGAAGTTTGATTCTTTCATGTTGAGTCAGAAATATGTTAGAAGTGAATATGATCATTGTGTTTACTTTAAGCAGTTAAGTAATGGCATGTTCATTATCTTAGTGTTGTATGTTGACGATATGCTTTTAGCAAGCAAAAGCATTGAACAAATCAACAGGTTGAAGACTCAGATGGCAAGGACATTTGATATGAAAGATCTAGGAGCAGCAAGACAGATTTTGGGCATGGAGATTTTCAGAGACAGGAGCAATGGTAAGCTGTGGCTATCACAACAGAAGTATATTGAGAAAATACTTTTGAGGTTTGGTATGAATAATGTGAAGCCTGTGTCAGTCCCTTTCGCTTCCCATTTCAAGCTTTCTTCGGGTTTATGTCCTAATACATATGAAGAAAATGATTATATGTCTCGAATTCCATATGCCAATGTAGTAGGATGTTTGATGTATGCGATGGTTTGTACTCGACCAGATATTTCACATGCAGTTGGGGTTGTCAGCAGGTACATGGAAAATCCGGGTAAAGAACACTGGTCAACAGTGAAATGGGTGCTTCGGTATTTGAGAGGCACAAGTAGTTATTGTATCACTTACAATAAAAGCAGTGAATATGTTTGTGGATATGTTGATTCTGATTTTGCAGGTGATTTGGATAAGAGAAGGTCAACTTCAGGGTATGTCTTTACTCTTGCAGGTGGAGCTATTAGCTGGATGTCAAAGCTACAAAACATTGTTGCTTTATCCACTATTGAAGCAGAATACATTGCTGCTTCGCATGCTTGCAAAGAGGCGGTTTGGTTGAAAGGTTTGCTTGGTGAGTTTGGTAGGTTACAGGACAACATCAGGTTACTTTGTGATAGTCAAAGTGCAATACATTTGGCTAAGAATCCGGCCTATCATAGTAAATCAAAGCATATTCCAATTAAGTACCATTTTGTAAGACAAGTTATCACTGAAAGGGGAGTCTCTCTTGAAAAGGTGCATACAAAGGAAAACTGTGCAGACATGTTCACGAAACCAGTTTTGTTGGAGAAGCTGCGTTGGTGTTTGGCTTCTCTTGGCTTGCAGAAGAGATAAAATAATAATAACAGGGCATCAGGCTAATTTTTGTCAAGGTGGAGATTGTTGAGATTTTCTGTTTTAAATAAAATAGGAAAAATCTCAGTAGGTGACAAAAATTAGGAATTAGTTCCTAGATTAGCTCCAGTTTGTTGAGAGAGAGTTAATGCATCCTAAATTTGATGTGAGAGGATTTATGAGGCAGTTAGATTCTCTTTGCTATATAACAGGCATCCATACGGATTGTTTGGAGTGTGTGGGTGTGAGAATTTGTAATCTCCTGTTTGAATTAATAAGATTGCCAATGCCCTGTTGTGTGGACGTAGCCCTGGAGGTTTGGGTGAACCACGTTAAACCTGTGTGTCTTCTGCTAATGGTTTTCTGCTGAGTGTTATGTGTTTAATGTTTTCCGATGTCTTAAACTCTGACACTTTGTATATGGCTCTTTATCTGTTTGTTCTACCACTTGATCTAATATCCATGTCGTTCATGTCACCTCTATCATTTCTATCTTCCTATTTTCTTATGATCGTTACATTTGGGAATTCTCTATTTTTTTCCTCAATTATTGTGAGAGGAGAATTAGAAAGATTAAAGAGAAGCAATGAGAAATATATAAAGAAAATTATACACCTGGTTTGCTAGAGGGGACAAGCACTGCTGTTGTTGTGTCAAGGACAAGTACGGTTGTTGTGTCAGGGCAATAATTAGTCATATATTTCCCTGAATTTATTTATTATGGTAAATGTCCTCTAGCTCTACTCTTAAATTATGTTAAAGCATAAATTTACGTTTATTTATTTACAATTTCATACATTAAATAATTTCATACTTTACCGTGTTTTCTAAATGAATTCTATGATTTTGTTAATGAAAATAAATGCATTTGTTTATAGTATAGAGACGAGATTGACAATAAAACCATACTAGTTATTTCCATTACAAACCATACTAGTTATTTCCATTTAGATGTAATGGATAAGCATAAAGTAATAGAGTATTGAAAGGAGAAGAATTTTTATTATGCTGTTAAATTAAACATGGAATAATTTCTTCGATGTTTTACTTTTGCACCTGGAAATTATTAAAGACAAGCGAAATGAAAAAACCAAAAAAATATTCTTATAAAAGGTATAGTTTGAATCGTTAATGGAGTCTTAATATTATAAATTTATATACATTTCATAGCAGGTTGGGTACAAAATTATAATTGTGAGTGTTACAGGAAAACACATATAGAAATAAAAGAAAAATAATTTGAATAAGATTTCATAGAAGTTCATGCAAACCGAATGTAAAAACGTTTTATTCATAAAATTATTTCACTATAATTAGGAAAGAATTTCATAACTCAATTCTAAACAATGAGTAGTTACAGGTAGAGATATTGTATCCAAGTAATGAATTATATAGAAATCGTTAAATCGTATAAGAAACAGAGAACTATTCGAGGCGAATGTAACATACAATAATTCACTATTTACTTGAGGAAAGTTCCGAGACATTGAAATTAAAAATAATGGAATATATAAAGAAAATTATTGTGAATTCATTATTCACCAAATATATTGAGAAATTCGTTCAAAAAGGATGAAAGCCCGTGTAATTCGTTTTAATATTCTTAGAAAAAGAAAAAGAAATATACTAATAAATAATTTATGCCAAAAGCGACATCATCTAAACATCCAAATTATTTTCCAGAACACTTCAGTTATTCAAGCAAAATAGTAGCAATTTTGATAAAGGTTAATTACCATTAGGTTGGAAATGGAGTAAGTTGAAAAGTTGAGTAACTGAAATTTTATTATAAATCCTCACGTGAACACATTGCCATAATTTGTTATGGGTATTTACAAGGGAATAAAACAAAAAAATGTTGGAAATTAATTTTAACTGCAATTTGAAATAGGTGGATAGAAATTTAATTTTTTATGTAAGTTTTTGAAGGACAAAAGCCGCAAAGTCGTGATTCATTTTTGCACTCCACTGTGCATTAAATTTTTGGGTTTAAATCCTTGCAACAGCCAAATTTGTTTACAAATGCCACATCCCTTTTAATTTTGTAAATCGTGGTGTGCATCATGTTACCTCCCATCACCTAACTGCATTTAAAAGGCATGATAAGACAATTTTTTTTAAATTTTAAATGTTTTAGGTCATAATATGTTTAGAACATATATATGTAATAGACAACAATAGTTTCAAGTTAGATGATGCTGCTTGTATACATAGTAGAGACTGTGTGTTGAAGACAGAGAGAAAAAAACACAGAAAGTTTGAAGTGCTGTGTTTTGTAGTAGAAGAGCAAACTTTGTGTTGCCACAACTGATGTTATGTGTTGCCTCAACTGACGCTGTGTGTGTAGCAACAAAGGAAGCTCTATTTATAGCAGCAAAATAACACTCTGTGTGTTGCCACAACTGAAACTGGGTGTTGCCGCAAAGGAGACTGTGTGTTTCCACAACAAAAGACTAGTGTTGCCATAACAGAAATCTGTGTGAAAACAGCAAGTGAAAAATAACATAGTGAGGAGTATTTTGTGTAATCTAGAACTGTGGTTATGATGAAAGATTGTATTTTGTAAGAGTTTTCAAGTTCAATGAAATAAAAAATTTTACTCCATCTCTCTGTCCACATATTTATTTAATCTCTGTGTTTAGAAGAGGAACTTTATTTCCTCTCTGTGCGTTCGGAATATTCTGAATTTCCAGCATGGTATCGAAGCTAGTCCAGGCTCTTTGAAGTTTGTCAAAGAAGCTAAAGGAAAATGGAGGTGTTGAAGCAGTTCTCCAGCAGTGTGAAGGCTCAGCAAAATCTGGGTATTTATCAAAACAGTGTTTTGAGTTTGTTTTAAAGAGTGCGGTCCTCATAAACAGAGTTTAACCTCTCAGCAATGATAAGGTTTATTTAAAAAAATAGTTAAGTTTTTAAAGCATAGTTCAGTAAGCTAGCAATGGCAGGAGCCAGCACAAGCACGAGTATGTGAAATACTCAACTACCACAGTTCAATGGGAATAACTATGACTATTGGGCAATCACAATGAGAGCCATATTTGCCTCTCAAGATTTATGGGAGCTAGTTGAATATGGTTTAGAAGAACCAACATATGAACAAATGCTTAATGCCTTAACACAAGCAGAGAAAGATTTGCTGAAGAGTAATAGGAAGGACTCAAAAGTCCTATTATATCTCTATCAAGCAGTGCATGAGAGTATTTTCCCAAGGATTGTAGTAGCTAAGAGCTCCAAGGATGCATGGGATACCCTCTAGACAGCCTACCAAGGTATGGAGAAGGTAAATACAACAAAATTTCAATTAATGAGAAGGAATTTTAAAGTTATTTGCATGAAAGAGTCTGATACAATAGACTCACTCTTTACTGTACTAATTGGGTTGGTTATCCAAATGAGATCTCATGGAGAGACAGAGAAGAAAGAATAATAGTGGAGAAAGTGTTGAGGAGCTTACCCTCAAGGTTTGATGTAATAGTCACAACCATTGAAGAGACAAAGATCTCTCAAAATTTATAGTTGACAAGCTACGTGCATCATTGATGACACATGAAAAAATATTGAGCAGAACAACAAACTCATTTGTGGAGCATGCCTTCAAGACGAAAATGTCCTTTGGAAGAGGAAGAGGTCAAGGCAAAGGAAAAGGAAGAGGCAGAAGCCAAAACAGAGGAAGAAACAACCCTGCAAATACAAATGGAAGGGGCAGTAATCAAAATCAAAACCAAGGCCAAGGCAGTAGCCAGCAAGGTGGACAAAATCAAGCACATGGACAAAGGTATGATAAATTCAAATTCCAATGTCATTACTTTAAAAAGTATGGCCATTATGCCAATGAATGTAGGAAGAAAAAAATTGACATGGGTAATAGACCTAATGCTAATTTTACTAAAGAAAATATCAGTCAAGAAAAATTATTTTTAGCATGTAATTTGGCTAAAGAAAAACGTGAAGATATATGGTTTCTAGATTCAGGATGTGGCAACCATATGACTGGAAACATTTCCATGCTTTCCATGTTAGATGAAAATGTAAAGTCTTAAGTAGCATTGGGGACAGACAGTAAAGTCTCAGTCATGGGAAAAGGCAAAGTGAGTGTTTTGATAAAGAAAGGAGATAGAAAAACCATATCAGATGTTTATTATGTGCCTGGTATGAAGTGTAACATTTTGAGCATTGGATAACGCATTCATAAAGGCTACAATGTTTTATTTTAAGATGATGTATGCACCATTATGGATAAACCACCAAGAAAACAATGCATTTCACAAGTGAAGATGGCAAGAAACAAAATGTTCCCTCTTAAGATGAGAGAAGATTTGAAGAAAGGAGCTGCAATGACCACAGTGACACAAGAGACATTCCAAAGAGAAGCAAAGGATGAAAATTGGTTATGGCACTTGAGATTTTGACATCTCAACTTTGGAGGTCTGAATTTGTTGCATAGAAAATGAATGGTAAAAGGGTTACCATTGATTGAGAAACCGGACAGTCTATGTGAAGGTTGCATCTTGGGCAAACAACACAGAGAAATTTTTCCATCAGGAAAGAGCATAAGAGCAAAGGCACCCTTATAAATTGTCCATTCATATTTGTGTGGACCAATGCAAACACCATCACTAGTAAGTAGTCACTATATGCTAACTTTTGTTGATGATTACACAAGAAAAACATGGGTTTACTTCTTGAAACAGAAGAGTGAATTATTTTAGAAATTCTACCACTTTAAAGCTCTTGTTAAGAATCAAAGTGGGTAGCACATAAAAGTATTAAGAACAGACAGAGGAGGAGAATACATCTCTAAATAATTTATGCATTTTTGCTGAGAAAATATGATAAACAAACAAATTACAACAAGGTATACACTGCAGAAAAGTGGAGTTGCTGAAAGGAAAAATAGAACCATCATGGACATGGTAAGAAGTATGTTGAAAGCAAAACATTTGCCAAATGAGTATTGGGTTGAAGCTGTACATTGTGCAGCATACATCTTGAATAGATGCCCAACAAAATTTGTAATGAATAGAGTTCCTGAAGAAGCATGGAGCGGCATAAAGCAGCATGTCACCCACATGAGAGTTTTTGGTTGTGTGGCTTATGCACACATTCTAGATCAGATAAGGAAGAAGTTGGACAATAAGAGGGAGAAGTGAATTTTTATTGGATACGGTGA
The DNA here is from genome assembly GCA_034641835.2 of Pinus albicaulis. Classification (NCBI taxonomy): domain Eukaryota; kingdom Viridiplantae; phylum Streptophyta; class Pinopsida; order Pinales; family Pinaceae; genus Pinus; species Pinus albicaulis. Next base: position 1,847,144,840 of record CM076578.1, on the reverse strand, counting down.
AGAATCCAAGGCATGCAGGTTGTATAACCCATCCACCAAGAAGTTTGTTATAAGTAGAGATGTGTAATTTATTAAGGAAGAAGCATGGGATGGAAGCATTGAGAAAATAGTGAATGTAAGAAGTTGTTTGTCTCATGATGATGATGAGGAAGAAATGGCTGAAATACATCCATTATTAGCAGCACCACCTCCACCAACACAAGGACAAGAAGGGACACCAAAAACAACGATAAGAACACCCTTGAGAAGTGAGGACAGTGCTTCTCCAAGCACACCACAATGAGCATATTTGAGTGCTTCTACGAGCACAGGTTCAGCAAGTGAAAGAGGAACCAGATTCAGAAGTTTGAATGAGATTTATGAGAAATAGACAGAAAATGAAGGTATGAACTCTTTATTTGCATTGTATTATCATGTAGATGATCCTATTCATTTTGATGAGGCAATGAAAGATAAGAAATGGATAGATTCTTTGGATGATGAAATGAATGCGATAGAGAAAAATAAGACATGGGAATTAGTTGACCTCACAAAAGGTAAAGAAGTTATTGGAGTGAAATGGGTTTATAAAATCAAGAGCAATGTTGAAGGTAATATTGAAAGGCATAAGGCCATACTTGTTGTCGAAGGCTACAAGCAGCAACAAGGAAGAGAATATGAGGAAACTTTTGCACCAGTTGCAAAAATGGAAACAGTGAGAGCAGTGCTGTCCATAGCAGCACAACACTACTGGAAAGTTTACCAAATGGATTTGAAATCAACATTCCTAAATGGAGTATTGATGGAAGAGGTTTATGTTGAACAACCTTTGGGCTATGAGAAATAAGGCCAAGAGCACAAAGTTTGCAAATTAAAGAAAGCTCTGTATGGGCTGAAACAAGCACCAAGAGCATGGTATAGTAGGATAGATGTCTATCTACTGGTAAACGGGTTTGAGTAATATGAAGGAGAACTCACATTATACATCAAGGAGAAAGATGGTAAGATGCTCATTGTTTTTTTTTATGTTGATGATGCTATATTTACAAGTAATGATTCTTACCTTATTCAGAATTTTAAAACAGTCTTGAAAGATGAATTTGAAATGATTGACATAGGATTTATAAGATACTTCTTAGGAATAGAAGTAGAGCAAAATGAAAATAAGATTTTTATTTCTCAAGAAAAGTATGCTAATGAAGTTTTGGAAAGCTTTAACATGCAGGATTGCAAGGCAGAAATTACTCCTACAGTGATAGGATTGAAGTTAAGCAAATAAGACAGTAGCAAGGATTTTGATCCAAGTTTGTATAAAAGCATAGTTGGCAGCCTCATGTATTTGACTGCAACTAAGCTAGATATTATGCATGTTGTAAGTTTAATTTCTAGATTCATGGAAAGGCCAAAGGAGGCACATTGGCAAGCAGCAAAAATATTCGGAGGTATGTGAAAGGAAGAAAGAGGTATGGTATTTCATACACCACTTCAGAAAATTTTGAATTGATTGGATATACTAACAGTGATTGGGCTGGAAGTATAGATGACAAGAAAAGCACCTCTGGATATGTTTTTCATATGGGTTTAGGAGCCATTTCATGGGCTTCTAAGAAACAACCAATTGTGGCTTTACCAACAGCAAAGGCAGAGTATGTGGCAACTACAACAATATCATGTCAAGTAGTATGGATAGGAAGAATGTTGAGGAGTTTGTGTCATGAATAGGTAAAGGCACAACAATTTATTGTGATAATACCTCAGCTATAGCTTTATCCAAGAATTCAGTGTTTCACAAAATAATGAAACACATTGATGCAAAGTATCACTACATCAGAGTTAGTGAGCAATGGTGAAATTGTTCTGAAGCATTATAGAACTGAGGAGCAGTTTGTTGATATCTTAACAAAACTATTGGGGCAGAAAAGTTTTAATTATCTCAAAGAATCTCTGGGTATGCAACATAGCAACAGTTTTAATTAAGGGGGAGTGTTGGAAATTAATTCCAACTGCAATATGAAACAAGTGGAAAGAAATTTAATTTTGATATAATTTTTTGAAGGACAGAAGCCGCAAAGTCGTGATTCATTTTTGCACTCCATCGTGCATTAAATTTCTGGGTTTAAATCCCTGCAACAATCGACTTTGTTTACAAAGGGCACAGCCCTCTTTGATTTTGTAAATCGTGGTCTGCACCACGTTACCTCCCACTGCCTAACTACATTTAAAAGGCCTGATAAGAAGAAAAAAAAAAACATTAAATGTTTTAGGTCATAATATGTTTATAACATATATATGTAATAGAGAGCAATAATTTTAGGTTAGATGATTCTGCATGTATACAAATTAGATACTGTGTGCTAAAGACAGAGAGAGAAAAGAAAACATAGAAAGCTTGAAGCGCTGTGTTTTGTAGCAGCAGAGAAAACTTCGTGTGTTGCCCCAACTGACCCTGTGTGTCGCCGCAACTGACATTGTGTGCGTAGCAGCAAAGGAAGTTGTGTTTGTAGCAGCAGAATAACACTATGTGTGTTGCCTCAACTAGAGTTGGGTGTTTCCACAAAGGAGATTGTGTGTTGCTGCAATAGAATACTGGGTGTTGCCGCAACAGAAATCTATGTGAAAACAACAAGTGAAAAATAACATAGTGAGGAGTATTTTGTGTAATCCAGAACTGTAGTTCTGATGAAAGATTGTATTTTGTAGGAGTTTTCAAGTTCAATGAAATATAAAATTTTACTTCATCTCTCTATCCACATATTTCTTTAATCTCTGTGTTTAGAAGATGAAATTTTATTTCCTCTCTGTGTGTTCGGAATATTCAGAAATTCCAACAGAAAAGGGTTTTGTTAAAATTATACTAAAAATAAGTATGAAGAAAACAAGTTATGAAAAATTAATTTATATAACTCTACCTGTAAGGCTTATTCTTCTAGCGTTGTATCCAGATAGACCTGTATGGTAAATCAAATATTAAACACTATCAAAATTAAAGAAGAAAGAGAAAGGATGAATCTCTCTTTTGCAATTATTCACTGTTCAAGAAAATCTAAAATTACAATGGCACAAGCAAAACTTTGTAGAGAATTTTGAAAACTAACCATGACCATATTTCATTTCAAAGAGTCAGAATACCAGAGTGAAGGGCCTTTTGTAGATTGTTTATCCACACAATAGAAACTATTGAAATTCCAATAACCAGAATAGTTAATATAACAACTCCAACGCTAGGAAATAACATGAAACATATGATAATTTAGAAACCGTGATAGGCTTAATGAAAGTGCTCCAGGTTAAACATTTAAATAACTCGATTATAAAGCAGGTGAAACCATCTTCCTCATTTCATAAGAAAGGGAAAAATACATAATTGAAAAACCCTAGTTTCCATTATTGAGTTGGAGAAGAAAACTAACCTACACACTAAGAATAATAAATTTCCACAAATTATCTTAATAGAAAAGGAAGACTCTATATTTGAAATTCTGAATTCGGAAGACAAAACCAAACTAAAGAAAAAAAAATTAGAATAGGGGTAAAAACTCGTAGTATATAGTCATAAATGGTTGAAAATTTTTATGTAACCTAGTATACAAAAGAAAATTATTTGGCATTAGAAAAAATAGGTTCATGAGGCACAATATTTTCTAGGGTTTTGTAAATGGGGTAGCAAGCTCAGTGGGCTTGATTGTGGGGAAAAAATCCATGAGCCAAAGGAGTTCTTCGCGGGAAATCCTAATTACTGGGTGCAAGCCCCCAAAGTGATGAATGACGCTATGTGATTCATTTCACTAGCTTCAATCCCACTTCTTCACCCCTTCACCCATGTGTATATCAGTCGATGCAATGAGTGCTAAGTGGACTATTCAAAAATCATAAAAAATTAATGAGACTACGTCTCATGGAAATAGTTATAGATAAATCACTTACTTAAAGCAGTTGAATCCCAAAAATAATATCTAGTATACAGGAAATTAAATGAAGACAATACTATTACTTGAAGTGAGTTCTTGCAAAGAGGCCAAATCCTCTTTTTCATTTATCATTCGATATAGATTACATTAGAGAAACCCTAAGAAAATTTTTTAAGGGTATTTCCTTGGAGAAGAAATTACCCAAACCTATGAAAAATAATAACAAATAATTAAGTCAAAGAAAGTCAATAATCTAAAGAAGGAACAAACTCAAAGGTCTAAAATGCTATTGAGTAGAGAAATTGATAATACCTTAACTAAAAATAGGGTGGAATTATATGGTTCGTTAATGTTGGAGAATTAACCAGTTGAGACAAATATCCCTAACCCTTCCAACAACTTAACGGATGGTATACATATATATAAAGTTGAACCATTAATGAAATTTGAATACAAAACACGTGTAATAGTAAAACAAAATGTCACAAAACTGCAGCACATGAAATCACCTTCATTGGCTAGAATGAACACGTGGAGGATAGTCTCCATTCTGTTGATAGACATAAGGTCAACACTCAGTCGTTATAACTATATTAAACACCAAATGAGAGCTTCCACTATGAAACAGTAGTCGCACAGCGACATTATTGGAGAGAAACTCTAAACAAAATAACCATACAAACAAGAGTGGAATGGTAGTCATCAAAGTTCTAAAAACTATAAAGAAGCCATATGTCATTGATTAAAAGGTAGAAATTACAAACCGTCATACATGGGAAGGGCCACGTACTAGATATAATACTCCAAAACTATCTCGAGTAAGGTCAAGATTTATCTTTTAAATAACCAGTGAACAATATATTACCACCTGATATACGAGATGCATTGTATTGTAATGAAGATGTCCGTATAAAAAATTTGTAAGAATTCTTTTGTGGTAACAAAAAAGTAGAGTGAATTGAATACAAACCTGAGAGGGTATATGAACGACAAATATTTTCTACATACATACATGAAGAAATTACAATGTTTACATATAGGCCATATATATACATGAGGGTGAACAAAAGGAAAAATAAATTCATAACTAATAACTTTGACAGGTGAAAATACAGACCTGAAATAACAAAGTGTTAAATAAACCATTATTTTTATTTAGTAAAAAAGATAAAGACTACATTGATAGTGTGTAACTAAACCTTTGATATCAAAAAATAGGTTGTGATATTTTAGAATGAGAATCTTTATTGTTAAGAAGTATTATCCTCCTTTATTAACAAATTTTTGGCTTCTGTGATTCATCGATAATATGATAATAACATTAATGAACAGTAATGATACAGTTAAGAATATTTATCAAGACTAGGTGAGAGATCATATCAACTTTGCCATTTCTACATCTATTTAAACTCAACATCTGATCTGATCTCTCACCTAGTCCTGATGATGAACCACACTGGTTGGTTCGAAACGCGTCAACTTTGTTCATTGTAATGTGATTATTACCGAAATATTTCTTCATAAATTATCCTCCTTTATTAAATATAAAAAGAATTCAATCTCTTAAATTTATGTATATTTTCCAAGGTGGCTCATTAGGTTGGTTACAATAATATGAAAGTGCATGATCCATTAAACTTTTAATGAATATGACTACAATTTTATTAATTAAAATTTGAATGAGAAATTTAAACTATCTCAACAATTTGAGTTAGTGAAATTAGAAATTCAAATTAGGAGTTGATGTAAACTTTTACAAGAAATAAAATATTATATATAATAATTTATAAATCATATATATAGGGGTTAGGGGTTAGGGCTTTAGTTTTAGTATTGGGTCTTTTTTTGATCCTAAAAACTAAAACAATTACACTTATTATGAACAAATTGCGAAAAATGAGCTAAAGAACTAAAGGATGGTTGAAAATTTTAATGGAAAATTTTTTGTAGGATCACCAAAGGGTGATGCAGAATATGAAATTGGATTGGAAATGGTTGGAGGCAGAAGTAGCAATGTAGAAAGACAAGATTTTGAAATGTTGCAAGTAATAAGGAATCTAAAAACTGATCTAAATGATATTAAGGAAAAATAGGAAAGGTTGGTTAAAGCTAGAGAGGAGCAAGATGAAATAAATGGATACTTGTTAAGGAAATTAGAGAATGAAAAATTCAATAAAAAGACTCAATGAGAAAGAATCAATTTTTATCAACCTAAGATTATGGGTGAAACCATTAGGAAAGCTAAAATGTGTTTCAATCACAACAGGAAAAGAGGGGAAAATCATAAAGGATGGTTGTCAAAGAAACTTGACAAATTTAATAGTAAGAAAAAAGGGTTTAAGAAGCCCACATTTACTAAAAGTGTGCAAGTAGGAATTTACAACAAAAAATTTAATCAACTGAAAAATACTGGGAAAAAGGGAGGATTTGTTGTAGGCAACATAAATTTCAGTGACTCTGTAAAACTTATTATTAAATGTCGGGGTTGCGGTGAAAATTACCTATGGAGAGACTTTCCAAAAAATCTATTAAATAATAAGACAATATAAAATCACATTAAGGAATCATCAACTATAAATTATGTGGCTTGCAACATACCCAAAATTAGCACTTCTTTTGATGGAAGGTAGGAAGATCATCAATCAACCATGGTTGAAGTGCAAGGTAAAATTTTAGATAAAGGTGTATCTCTGCATATAGATATAGGTTCTACATTAAGTTATGTTTCCCTTGATATAGGTGAGAAGTTTAAACTTAGAAAGGAAAATCAACATAAGTCTTGGTGAGTACAGTTGGCCACACGAACTAATAGAAAAGTATATGAAATCAGTAAGAAATGCATAATAAATCTAAATGGAATGCAAACTACCCTCAACCTAAATATTTTACCATTGGGGTATTACGATATCCTCATAGGGATGGACTAGTTAAAAGCGAATAAAGTGATATTAAATTTCTTGGAAAAATCCCTTACTTGTATTGGTGATTAAGGAAAATCTTGTATGTTTCAAGGGATCCCAAGAAAAAATTTTGTTAGACAAATTTATGCTATACAAATGAAGAAACATGCCAGGAAAAGATGTCAATTATTCATTGTTAAAGTACAAGAGTTGTCTCAGAATAAACAATGACAATAATTAGAGGAATATCCTATACTAGAATAATATAAGGATGTATTTATAGAAGAAATACCAAGACTTCCTCCAAGCAGGGATATTCACTTTATCATTAATATTATACATGGCTTTGTTCCAATTTCCAAGGTACCATAAATAATGAGTGTTCCTAAACTAATAGAGTTGAATATTCAATTGCAAAAATTATTGGAAAAAAATTACATAAGACCAAGTGTGTCTCCATGGGGAGAATCTATGTTATTTGTGAAAAATAAAGATGAAATATTGAGACTGTACATAAATTATAGAAAGTTGAATAAATTTAATATAAAAAATAAATACCCATTTCCAAGGATAAATGACTTATTTGATCAAGTTAGAGGAGCTTCCATATTCTCTAAAATTGATATAAGGTTGGGATATCATCAAATCAAGATTAAATATGAAGACATCCACGAAACAACCTTTCACACATGTTATGGGCAACATGAATTCATAGTACTTCCATTTGGGTTGACTAATGCACCTGATACACTCATGTACTTCATGAATGATGTACTAATACTATTCTTAAATAAACTTGTAATTGACTTCATAGACAATATTATGGTATACTCAAATAGTAAGGAAGAACATGACCAATATATGAGGATGGTCCTTCAAACTCTAAGAGACAATGAACTGTATGCTAAATTTAGAAAGTGTTCATTTTACCAACATCAAATCCATTATCTAGGACTTGCAATATCAGAAGAAAGAATTGTTGTAGATCCTGAGAAAATAAAAGAAATCATGGAGTGGCCAACACCCAAGAATGTGCAAGAAATTAGATCCTTTATGGGAATCGCGGGCTACTATAGGAAATTTATAGAAGGATTATCTAAACTTTCTTATCCCATCACTAATATACAAAAGAAGGGAATCAAACTTGATTGGCTTCAAAAGTGTCAAGATAGTTTTGACAAACTAAAATAACTTTTAACTTCAGCTCCAATTCTAAAATTAGTTGATCTTGGAAATGAATTTATGATATGTACATATGCGAGTAAGGAAGGTCTATGGGGAGTTTTGATGCAGGATGTTAATGCTATTTTCCATGAGTCTAAAAGACCGAAAGAACATGAGAAAATGATGCTATTGATGATCTGGAATTAGCAGCAATCATTCATGCATTCAAGATATGTAGAAACTACCTAATATGGAGAAAAATTTAGCTAATACCCTATAATGTTAGTCTCAAATATCTATTTGATCAACCTAATTTAAATGCTAGATAAGAAATATGGTTAGCATTTATTAGGGAGTTTGATTTTGAGATTACACATATCGAAGGGAAGGGAAACAAAATAATTGATGCCTTAAGTAGAAAACTTAATCATATTTTTGCTACAAAAATAATTATTTTTTCAACATGTTTGGTAGAAAAAGTTTAAAAAATGCAAATTCTGGTTTAAAATATCTTAAAATTAAAGAAAAGGTGTAGGAAATTGATAAATTGGATGGGGAGATGGATGAATTTTCAGTGAAAAGCAAATATTTACTGTTGTTTATAGGCAAATTACATACCTAAAGATGTAAATTTGTTTTTTTTAAGATAAGTTGTATAAAATACCCATAGTTGGTAATTGTAGATATAAAAAGTTGATCATTATGTTAAGAAGAGATTTTTATTCGCAAAATATGAAAAATGAGCTAATGAATATATAGCAAGATGTGGTCTTGAATGTTAGTAAATTAAGGCATTTCATCAACATCTTGTTGGTTTTGTTCATCCTCTACCCATTCTAGAATGAAAATGGGATACCACTTCAATTGATTTCATCACTGGATTTCCAAAAACAGGGAAACAACATGATTCCATTATGGTTGTGGTTGAAAATATTAGCAAAGTGGCACATTTTATTCCAGTTAAATCTACTTTTAAGGCTATAATTATTATATAAATATTCATGAGATAAAATTTCATACTTCATGGGGTACCTAAGTTGTGATTTCAGATAATGATGAAAAATTCACCTCCAAATTTTGGAAGGTGTTATTTGAAAACATGGGAACCAAGTTAAATTTTAGTACATAAGTTATTATCCTGAAATTTATGGTCAAACAGAAAGGACCAATTATATATTGGAGGGTAGGATAAGGATTTATGTTAAAGATAAGAAAACTAAATGGGAATATTGTTTGCATTTAGTTGAATTTTCCTAAAACAATGGATATAAAACCTCTCTCAAAATGAACCATTTCGAGTTCATGTATGGGAGAAGATGTGGGGTACCATTAAATAGGATCATCTCGAGGATGGACTATAAGGACCAGACATTTTAAGGAAATGGAAAATATAGTCAAAGAAATTAACTAAAAATTGAAAACAACCCAAAATCATTAGAAAAACTAAGCAAATATTAAAATAAATCATAAGGAATTCAATGTGGGGGATCATATATATTTTAAATTTAGGCATAAGAAGAGTGCATTCACACTTGGCAGTTGTGCTAATTTATCTCCTAGATATTATGGACCCTTTGAAGTATTAGCCAGAGTTGGGCCTGTTGCTTATTATCCCTACCAGCCAACATTGGAATTCATAATGTATTTCATGGTTAATTATTGAATAAACATGTACATGTTCCATATCATGTAATTTATTAGCATGTTGTACATGTGGAACTAGAGAGAGAGTTCCTAGCAGAGCTACTGTGTATTCTAGATTGTAGTGTCTTTATACTCTAGAACATCAAAGTTTCAATGTAAACATTTCACTCTAGAGGAAGGAACTTGGGAGGTAGAGGATACTCTTAAGGAAGCTTATCCTTTTATCTTATGAAAAGAGTTTTGAAATTATTTACAAGAAGAAAGAATTGATTGGGACACTCAGACGGTGTCAAATTTAAGTATGGGAGGATGTGATATCCCTCAGCTTAATGATTTCATTATAATTAAATGTGCATAATTTTAATTTTGGTTAAGTATGCTACATTAAAAGATAGATAAACATTAAATTATCAATAATTTTTCTGATAATAACTATTTGTAAATTTCTTGTTTTAAAGTTGTAATTATGTTTTAGTTTGTAAATAAAGACAAAAATTGGGAAATTAATGGCTAAGTATATATTGTTGAAAGAGGAAAAAGGTTGCAATTTTATTTTAGAAAATATTAGTATCCATGAACAAATTCCTAGACACCTAATTGGGAGATTAGATTTAATTCTGAAATTATGATATTGACTAATTAAATGTCTCCTACAAGAGAGAGAGTTGTTTTTAAAAATGTGAAACAAGAGCTCATTAATGATCAGTTAACTACCTGCCGCCTGTTGATGAGGTAGAGGCAATTATTAACCATCGAAAGACTGGTATATGAATATTATAGGAGAAATAAATAGAAAGAAAATTGTTCAGGACATGCACTGTTGTTGTAATTAGCTATATATTTCTCATAATTTATTTATTAATTTGGTGTCCTTTAACTTTGCTCTTATTTTATGTTGGAATCAGAAATTTACCTTTACTTCATTACAATTTCTTACTTTACTATGTTTTCTAAAAAGAGACTATGTTGACCATAATGGAATATGAAATCTATTTTCATTTAGATGTAATAGATAAGTATTCTATTACTGAAAGGAGAATATTATTTTTTATTGTGTTGTTTAAACATGGAATATACTTCTTATAAAATGTATAGTTTGAACTCTTTAATGGAGTATTGATATTAGGAATTTCATAACATGTAGGGTATAAAATTATAATAGTGACTATTACGATAAGCCACAGATACTAATAAAAAAAAATAGCTCAAATAAGACTTCACAAAAGTTCATGGAAACTGAGAGTAGAAACCTTTTAATCATAAAATTATTTCACTATAATTAGAAAAATACTGTCATAACTCAATTCTATACAACAAGTAGTTACATGTAGAGATGTTGTAGTTAAGTAATGAATTATACAATAATCATTAAATAGTACAAGAAACAAAGAATTATTCTAGGTGAATGTAACATATAATAATTCAATATTTAGTTTGAGGACAATTCTGATTCATTGAAATTAAAAATAATGGAATATATAAAAGAAAGTACTCAGGATTCATCATTTACCAAATATATTAAGAACTTAGTTCAAAAAGGCTCACATGATGCGTAATTCGTTTTAATATTCCGAGAAAAAATATATATTAATAAATAATAAATGCTAGAAGTGGCATTATTTAAATATCCAAATTATTCTCTCTATTACAAATTATGAACACTTCAGGTCTTCGGGAAAAATAATAGCAATTCCTATCAGGGTAAAAGACCATTAGGTTGGAATCCCGACCTGTAATGAGAATGGAGTAAGATGAAAACTCCAGTATTTGAAATTTTATTAGAAACCCTGAGGTGAAGACATAACCATAATTTGTTATGGGTAGCTGCAAGGGAATCAATCCCAAAAAGAGTTTTGTTAAAATTCTACTATCAATAAGTATGAAGAAAAATAAGTTATGAAGAAAAATTAAGTTACTTAACTCTATTGGTAAGGATAAATCTTCTCGCGTTTTCTCTGGATGGACAGACCTATATATTAAATCAAATATTAAACATTGTGTCGAAATTAAAGAAGAGAGAGAAAGGATGGATCACTTCTCCCTTTTGCAATTATTCATTGTTCAAGCAAATATAAAACTACAATGGCATAAGAAAAACTTCTATAGATGAATTTGAAAACTAATCGTGACCATATTCCATTATAGACATCTAGAATACGAGGGTGCAAGGCCTTTTTTATATTTGTTTTAAGAAGAAAAAACGTTGTTATATTATTAAGAGTACATAAACCAGATAAATATATAACCAAGCCAGAGCTTGCAAGTCTAGAAAATGGAGTGATATGAATCACCATCAAGTGTCTTCCTCAAAAAGCATCATAAGATAAAAAACATAATCATTGTGTTTACATATAAACATGTGAGCCTTACATCCTATAGATGAAAAAACTGTGCAAAAGAACCCGATCATTTCTACATATAAAAATCGCCCTCTGTATCAAAAAATCATGTGCAGACAGATGGGACCAGGGAGAAAAATGACGGTCTCCTGTGGACAAAAAATCATCATATAGGTTCCGGTGATTTAAGACAAAAACATATAAATGCTCTTATTGGTAAAAAGAGGAAGATGTAAAAGCAAAATATTAAAGGCCGAGTATGATATATCCAGCTCGCTTGAAAGAGTCAGGCTCACTTGTCGCAGATACTTGTAAAAAAGCTTTAAGGCTTAATAAACCCTAGTAGGTTCAATAAAACTTTAAGGCTTTATGATACTTCATAAACCCTAGTAGGCTTAATAAAATCACCAAGGTTAAATCTTTAAATCAGTTATCAAGCATAAAAAAACCCTCTTCCCCATTTCGTAATAAGAGGAAACTTTCAGAATTGACAAACCCTAGTTTACATTATTGAGTTGGAGAAAAGAAAACTAACATAGACACTAAGAATAATAAATTTTGACAAATTATCTTAATAGAAAAGGAGGATTGTATAGTTGAAATTCTGAATTCGGAAGACATAACCAAACTAAATAAAATAAAATCTGGAATAGGGTTAGAAATCCGCATTATACAGTCGTAAAAGCGTGAAAGCATTTATGTAACCTAATATACGAAACAAAATGACGCAGTGTTGGTTAAAATCGTATCCATCAAAAATATACCAGAAATTAAGTAATTGATTATGTACCATTGTACAAGAAATTATGTAATTGATTATGGCGTTGATGAACCATATACTTAAGGTGTTATCAATTTCTCTAATCAATGTCATTTAAAACCTTTGATTTTGTTCCTTATTTTGATTATTGGCTTTATTTGACTTACTTATTTGTTATTGTTTTTGATAGGTTGGGGTAATTTATTAGGTAAGAAAATACCCTTAAAACTTTTGCTTGAGGGTTTCCTTATTATAAAACTTATTGATGATAAATGAAAAAGATTTGGCCTCTCTACAAAACAATATTGTTACCTGAGAGGCCAAATCCTCTTTTTTATTTATCGTCGATATGTCTTATAGTAGGGAAACCCTCAAGCAAAAGTTTTAAGGGTATTTCCTTACATAATCAATTGCCCTAACCTATGAAAAACAATAAAAAATAAGTAAGTCAAATAAAGCCAATAATCAAAATAAAGAACAAACTCAAAATTTTGAAATGCCATTGAGTAAAGAAATTGATAATACCTTAACTGAAAAAGGGGTGGAAATATATGGTTCATCAACGCCATAGAATTAACTAGTGGAGAAAATATCCCTAAACCTTTCACCAACATAACCCTTTCAATAACATAAGTGAGGTTATACATATATATAAAGCATAACCATTAATTAAATATGAATATAGAACAAGTGTAATAGTAAAACAAACAAATGTCACAAAATTGGAGCACATGGAATCGCCTTCATTGACAAGAATGAACACATGGAGGACACTCTCCATTATGTTGAGAGACAGAGGGTAAACATTGAGTCGCTATAATTGTATTAAACATCAAATCAGGCTTTCACTATGAAACCCTAGCTGCATAGTGACATTATCCACGAGAAACCCTCAACACAATAAACATACAAACAAGAGAGGAAGGGTAGTCGTCAAAGTGTTAAATACCCTAGATAAGCTGTATGTCCTTTATCAAAAGGTAATTGTTACCGACTGTCGATCAGATAGACCATTGTACATAAACATGTATCGTTTGGGAAGGGCCACATGCCAAACAAAAAACTCTAGAAATATCTCAAGGAAGGTCAAGACATATCCTTTAAATAATCAATGAAAAATATATTACCAGCCTACTATACCACATGCATCGTAAGACTTTTTTTCTCATAACAAATATGCAGAGTGAATTGAATACAGACCTTAGAGGGTATACGAATGACAAATATTTTTTTCCTACATACAGGAACAAATTACAATGTTTACATATATTTCATATATATACATAAGGGTAAATATGAGGAAAAAAATATGTGGATATTGGTGGCCAGTCACCTATTCCACTTGGACCTCCACCATTATTTCTTTCAATTTCCTTAAGTGTAGCACAACTTACTATTTTTGGCATTTTTTCAAGTCCTAAAATTTCGAAGCCATTTTGAGGGCCTAAAAGACAATTTTCTTGAGAAAAAAGAGATACCAAGAAAGTGCAAGAAAATATAATAGATATTTTTTTGACCTCTTCTTGGAGATATTCAAAATGAGGTATTATTATAGTCAAACAGAGATCGTATGCCAATGTTACGACTCCGAGAAGTTGACATTCCAACTAACCCCAACGGGGCCCACAATCTTTTGTCACTTCATCTCCTAGGGTTAGGTTTTTGGATTTTTATGGTTTCCCATTGTTTCTTAATGATTAAAATTCCTCTGAGCCTCATTTTAACATAGTGCATAATGCATGAAGTCACCACATATCTCTTCAGAGATAAACTCCCATCAACCGAACTAGTTTATTTCCATTCGACATGTAAAATTTTTCAGTATGTTGTTATTAATGAATAAATTTATTTTTCATTGTAGCTCCATGTTTCTATTTATATTTTTATTTCATTTCATTCCTGCATATATCCATATCAATTACCCTCCTTTATTGAATAGAAAAATAATCCAATCTATTAAATCTCTGTAGATTTTACAATGTGACTCATTGTGTTGGTTAACATAATATGAAATTGAATGATCCATGAAACCTTCAAAGAACATTATTGCAATGACATTAATTAAAAGTTTACTGAGTAAGTTCAACTATCCCAACAATTTTATTTAGCGTTATTAGAAATTTAGATTACAAGTTGATGTAAACTTTCACAAGAAATGATATATATATATATATATATATATATATATATATATATATATATATATATATATATATATATATATATATATATAATATATATATATATATATATATATATATATATATATATAGAGAGAGAGAGAGAGAGAGAGAGAGAGAGAGAGTATTTGCATAGATATTAGTTCATTGAAAGTTACCTTGATATACTTTATAGTTTATTTCTTCCACAACAATTGTGTGCAATAAGCATAACTTGTTATGTATTCAACTTTTGTTGTAGATAAAGATACACAGTATTGATTTTTCCTTAACCATTAAACAAGTGATTCTCCTAGGTAGAATTCACCACCACTTGTACTCTTCATGTAATCTATACAAATGGACCAGCTTGCATATGTATATGTTGTCAATGTGAATTCCTTTCCTTTTGGGTACCATGATCCATATTTTGTAGTCCCCTTAAAATATGTAAGTATTTTTTTTTTATATATAGTAGATGAATTTGTTTAGGTGTTGATTGATATCTTGCCACTAATACCACTACCAAAATTATATATGTTCTAGAGGTTGTTAGATATAGTGAATTTCCTATCATAGATCAGTAAATATTTTTATCAACACTAGCCGATTCATCATCTGCACACAAATTGAATCCAATTTCTATGGGGGTTGAGATAGGTTTATAGTCTTCCATTTTAAACTTTCTCAACATTTCTTTTATACCTCTCTTGAGAAATTAATATCCCTTCTGAATTTTGTAAGATTTTTAGGCCCGGGTAAAAATTAAGCTCCCCAATCATTGACGTCTCGAACTGAAACTTAAACTCATCAATAAACCATTGTAATATATGATATTTGTTTCTCCCAAACATAATATCATCCACACACAAAACAAAAATTATGAGTTCATCTTCATTATATTTTATGTCAAAGCTACTATAAGTTGCACCTCTCTTGAAACCCTGCTTTTGAAGGTACTTGTCCAACCTAGAGTACCATACCCATGGCAATTATTTAAGTCCATAGAGTGTACTATTTAACCTACATGCATCATTAGGATTATATGATAATAAAAATACCTCAGTTTTTTCTATATAAACTTCCTCCCGAAGTTCTTTGTTTAAAGAAATAGACTTTATGTCCATCTGGTAAACTTTGAAATTTTTATAACAATAAAAGGTAATAAACATTCTTATTTCCTTTAATCTTGCCAATCGAGTAAATTTTTCTTCATAGTCTAGTCCTTATACCTGTGAGAAATCCTTTTCTACTAGTCTTTCTTCACTTCTAACAATGTGTTTATACATTCATCTTATTTTTGAATAACCATTTTGTACCTACGACATTCTTTCCTTCTGGTCTTGGTATCAGTTTCGAGGTCTTGTTCTTTTCAATCTTATCTATATCCTCATTTATAGCATTTATCTAATGTTTGTATTTGTTTTCTTTAGTAAAATTTCTTGGTTCAATCTTTGACATCATGGAAATTTGAGCTTGATCAGTGTCTCTACAAGTTGCCTCCTCATTTGAACTCCTTTTCTTTTATCACCAATATTTTGACTACTAGGGTGATTATTTTTTATATACCTTGAGGTATATTTTGAATGATTCGGTATGTTTTTCTATTTTCATCTTTTAGTTCAGCTTCTTCACTCATATGGTGATGATTTGGCTGATTTATAAAACCTATTCTCTTGTTCTTTCTAGGAAGTTCTTCATCAAAATTTACATATTAAATACACAATCTTATGCAAACTTTTATTGTAGCACCTATATCCCTTAATTTTTGTTGAGTAGCCCAAAAATATTCCTTCATTTGACCTCAAATCAAACTTTCCTAGTTTTTTGATCATTTTTTTTATATAACTCTTACTTTTGAACACTTTAAAGTGTTTGATAGAATTTGGCTTACCATGCCACAATTAATGTGGTGTCTTATCACAATTTTATCTAATATGTGCCTTATTATAATATTGACTATTGTATGTACTACTTCTTCCCAATAGGTTTGAGGAATTTTTCTCTCTTGCATCATTGCTCTAGCCATTTGTTGTACAAATTTGTTTTGTCTCTCTACAACTCCATCTTTCTATCCAGTGTCTGTAATAGTATGTTGCCTTGTTATATCAAGTTCATCACAAAAGTCTACAAACTCACCTGAAGTAAATTCACCTCCTTTGTCTGATATTATACTCTTTATCCTACACCTTATTTGATTTTATGATAATCCCTTGAAGAATTTAAAATTTTCAAATGCTTTTGAATTGTTTCTTGAGAATGCTACCCATGTCAATCTGGAATAGTAATCAATTATCAGCATGAAATATCTTTCTACTCTTGGTGTTTCTATTCTAGAATGACCACACAAATCCATATGTACTAATTGTATAGGCTTGATACTTGACAACTTATCCTTGACCTTGAATGAAGTTTGATTGTATTTTCCCATTTGACATCATTTGAAAATATGATTTTGAGGTTTCATAATATTTGGTAGATCTCTAATTGATCTCCTTTTACTAAGCGTGATGATGTGATCAAAATTGAGATGCCCAAGTCTCTTGTGCCATAGTAAAGGCTCATCTTGTTTATTGATGTAACACTCTTCATTATCTTCCTTCAAGATATATACATGATTTTTTGTTCGAATTCATTTAGCCAAAACTTTCCCTATTATTGTTGACCTAATATCACAATCATAAGCTCTAAAGAGAACATCACAACCTCTATCACACATCTTACTAAAAATCAACAAATTATGTTTCAGTCCTTCAAAAAACTGTACATCTTAATCCTTTCCTCTGCCATTATTCAGATTGATTGTACCCTTTCCTCTATTTCTTCATGTTGCATCATTTATGAATGGGACATTCCTTATTTTATTTTCATCTAAAGACAAAAGCTTGATTTTCTCCCCTGTTATATGTCTAGAATAGGCACTATCCACATATCATTGATGATTTTTATTTTTAGCATACAGAACTAGGCCACACTTATCAACTTTCTTTTCTTCTTTCTTATTTCTTCACTACATATGTCTTTTGTTCTATAATTGTTTTGAGATTGTGACCTACTATTTATGAGTTGAAATTCATATGAACTATGCCCAAAATTATGATAGTAGAAGAATTTAATGACATCAAAGAGTGGAGAAAATGGATTTATGTATTGATTCATGTTTTTTTTTTATATTTGTAGATCTATTATTTACTTCATTCCTTTTAGAGTTTCTCATTTGATTTCCTCTGACATAGGCTCTGCAATATATCGCTTTCTATCCAAAAATTTTGCAAAATTAACAATATCCATAGAAAAGGTTTCCATTCTTGGGACTGGATGATGCTTGAGAATAGATCCTCCATGGCATTTGATGATTTTGTCTCTTGAAGAAGTATATTCTCTGATATCTTGTTGTCTATTTTTCCACTCTTTTTGTATGTTGCAATTGACTAGAAGTGGTTATTTGTTGTTTCTCCTTAGGATAATTGTTACCTTATTGATTAAGTGTATTATTGACCTCATTATTCTCAAGATTATTTGAAATTCCATTACCTCCTTTGAAATTTTTTACAAAAATAATGGTTCTTTTGTCTTTTGTTTTCCTTTCACTAGATTCTCCTCCATAGCCTAACCTAGATTTCATAAATGGAGACATATAAGCATTCATTATTGCATCCAATTTTTAATATCCTTTTATATGTTGAAGGATCATATTTATATCAGTCTGTGCCTTCTCTATATTTTTCTTCAAGGTTACTATTTCTTCTTCCAATCTTTCACACTCCATTTTTTTCTCTTTTACTTGTTGTAGAAAAATGTCCTCCACCTTATTTTCTACTTTTAGCTCAACTTTCAGCTTGACAAAATATTCTAAATTATACTCTTATTTTACATATTTTAACAAACTATCCTTTTGTTTCTTATTCTTTTGTTTGAGTCTCTTTATTTCCTCTAGGGCACTAATCAACTACCCCTCATGGTCTACCTCACCTTCTTCCTCTTCTTCTTCATATTCATTATAAGCTATTCTTCCAATTTTTCTAAGGTCGTCAGAATAAACTGACTACTTCCATTTTCACCAAAGGATTAATTAGAACTTTCAAATGTACTATGGTCTTCTTATGCATAGAACCTCTTCTTTTAAAAGTTTTTCTCCTTCTACACTTTGTTAAACTTGTTCTTTTCTTCCCCCTTAAACTTATTTTCTTCTTTATTGTATTAGAATTTGGAGGCATACTACCCAACTCTTCCACAATTGAAAGATTTAAATGGGATTTTTCCTTTATACTTACATGCACCTTTCTTCAATCTTCTGACAAATTTCACTTCTTCTTTATTAGATTCTAAGAATGAACATTCCTTGTCTTATGTAGACTTGTCTACATTGAAAGTTTCATCTTTGGTAGCTATCTTTACTTTTTAAATTCTCATGTCATAAGATATCAAAGAAACAAGTAGTTAATCCATGTTTAGTGTCTCAAAGTTGTTTATTTCTTCTATTACTAAAACCTTTGGATTAAACTTTAAAGGTAATGACCTCAGTATTTTTTGGACTATTACACTCTCTTTAAGTGTTTCTTTTAAACTCATCATGACATTAACAATTTCATATCCTCTTAGAAATAGCTTAGCAATATCTTCATCTTCATTCATTTTTAATGTCTCAAAATGCATTATATATACTGTAATTTGGCCATCCTTACTTTGGTATCCCCTTCATGAATATTTTGGAGTTTATCCCATATTTCTTTAGTTGTTTTACAATGCGATATCTTAATAAATTCTAACTCACTTAGTCCACTAAGAAGAACATTCATAACTTTTAGACTGGATGTGAATTCCAATTTTTTATCTTTGTCACTACTCATTTTCTTTGGTTCTTGAGACCCAATCATCACAACAACCCAAACTTCTACTCCAAGAGACATTAAATATGTCTTCATTCTCACCTTCCATAAGGCATAATTTTAACGAGTAAAAAAAGGGGATTTGTTTGTTGAGCATCCTTCCTAACTAGCCATTTTGATTATTTAGGACCTCCTTCCAGTTGTTAAATTGATGTTGAAGGAACTTTCTCTCATACATTTGATAAATACTTTAAAATTACTAAGAGGGGGGAGGGGATTCAATAATAGTGTCTTTTCAATTAATCAATTCAACTTAATTCCAATTTTCAAATTTTTTCCAGTTCGAACTAATTCCCTATGCACTTGCTCAATTTTTAATTGATTATTTTGAAGTTGAAAGAGAGATATTTGCATACAAAAATTGAATTCATAAGCATTCACATAAATGATGCATTCAACATGAAACACATGAATACATTAGATATAAGTGGAAACCCATAAAGGAAGAAAACCATGAATTATTGGTTGAAGTGATGCGAAGGAAATATCCTACTCTCTTATTACATAAAATTTTTTATAGGATCCAACCTATAAGAGGTTGTTACCTCAATTATTCTCCAATATTAAACTTGTAAGGAAGCTCCAACTCACACAAATTTTATGTAGGCTACAACCCATAGTAGGCTTATACCTCAATAGGCTACAACTTGTTCTTTATCAAGCTATAACGTGAAAGGAGATAGCAATCCCCAAATCAAAATTACAAATTGAATTCGCTAGTTAACTGTTGGTCCTATCTCTTTTCTAAAATTAGTTTATATCCTCTTTTCTACTACTCATCCTCTCTGCTTCCCTTCTACAAGTCTGCTCCACTTTTTCTACTCTTTCTCTTCATCTTTTCTCTTTACTGGGCTTGTTTAAGAGATCTCTGATACAAATTTTCAATTCAAAAAAAACTTGATTCTCATTCAATAATGTATCTTTTGTAAACATGGATATCTGAATATTTTCATTCTATGCAAGAATTTGAAACGAGGATTTGTATCTTCATATTCTAGGACGATTTGCATATCACCCATTCATTTTCAGTTTAGTCTTCAAATTAGGAAAAAAAAATTGTGTATTGATTATACATATTAAGATACATAAGCAAAGATTCATCATTGTGTAAGATAAGGCACAAATGACCAAATATGTTGTGACTCAGACTAACAGAAGTTGAAGGTGCTTTATTATCTAGGATAAGACCAACATTATAACAAATATTCTGAGAGCAACGAGATCATTACTAATGTAAAGAGGCCAAAAATATAATTTGATTTTGTTCAAACACAACAATGTGTTCTTCAACCTTTTTTTTCTAGTTCTTTGCTTCTTCAAATTTTTTTCTCTAGTTCTTATCAGTCATATTTTCATCTTTTTTTAAGGATAAATGTCAAGCATCATAACTTCCTTTGCACATCACATCATTTAATCATACTTTTCACATCAAGAAATCAACACAATCAACCTTGAGCAATCCATGTCGTCAACATCAAGCAAACTCATCAACATACAACATCAAGTATCCTCCTCAACATGACAAACCTCATCAACATGGAAATCAACCTTGCAATATAAAGCACCCTTAACATTATCATAATTCATCATCATGATTAATGGCCATGACTGTTCGACATGAATGCAACATTGCCAACAAATTGTTGAGTGGAGGTACAGTATAAAGGTGCTTAAAAGCATGGAGAGGTCACCCAGTTGCATGAGCAAGAGAATGTAGATAGAATCAATGGTGCTGACCCTTCGTGCAAGAGCCAATATGTTATGGAGAGCCACAATAGCGCATGAGCACCATAAAGTGTTTGATGCAAGTTGTAAATCCTAGCGATAGGGAAATGTATTTCCCAAGATTGTTATAAGAACTATTATGAAGGCATACATGTTGTAGTGTAGTAGCATGTGATGGAATCCCTTTCATCCATAGAGAGGATGAAGGATGAAGTTTTCGAATGAACCACTTGAGTAGGTACTAGGGTGGCAAGTGTACTATTATCCTAGCTTGAGCTTAGTTTGTTGTAAGATATGTTATTCATGCATACATGTTCTAGTGAGGTGAAACATGGAGTTATGTACAATAAAGTTGTGGAATCTATCATTTGAATATGTATGAGGGTGACTGGTGTACAGGTATACTAGCTTCAGGGGAGATTATGAGATCTTAGGATATGAAATGGTTGATGAACCATGTACAAATAAGCATCATAAAAAAATGCAATTGGTTACCCATTTATTTTAGTGGATGGTAACTTTACATTATGGAATTCAAAAACAATATTTCGACTAAATTAATCTCTTCAAGTCAAGTTTAAAAGGGAGGGGATTGTTAAGGTAGTTAGGATAAACTTGAGTAGGTCATGGTGGTTTAAAAGCTCGAGGTTTTTGTAACCCATGGATTTGTCAATGGTATTTTCATGTAATGAAGCTTATTTAAATGTATGATTGTTTCATTGTAATTTTCCTTTGGACAATTAACTAATCGGTTTATTATTCAAAGCTAGGTTGGCCCAAAATATTTTATGGTGTCCATATATTATTGTTCTTATGCCCCTATAAAAGGTTGGCACATTAATCTTCTTTTAATCCAGAAATAAATCTTATCATCATAAACAAAAGATTTTGCCATATTCTTATCATCTCTTCTACATCAACAAATAAAATTTAAAATATTAATTACTTAAATTCATATTTATCTAATACAATTATAAATTACCATACAAATTAACTATCTAAATTCATATTTACAATTATCGCATAACAAAGAAACAAAATATATCAAGTACATTTAATAATTTAATTATACTAATAACATATTTATTTCAGCCTCATATATATATATATATATATATATAACTCTTATGAAAAAGCAAAAACAAAATAATAGAGGTGACCCACTGTACGGGCAACAAAAATATATCCTTCAAATGTATTAAAATTATTAATTTTTTTATTAAGCCTTTGATTCCCGTACTAAATAAAAAAATTGACGGGATGCCGAGTTGGCCCAGATCCAACTTTATTAGGTTTGCAAAGAATAGTACATTGTGAAGTACTTTGTTTCAATGACAAATTATTCGTACCCATATAAGATCTTTAATGAAAAGAATAATCTACTTCAAACATTTTGGGTCTTTAATGGAATCAATAATTTCGTGAAAACAATTTGGAACATATTTTTAATTTGATTATAAAATTTGGAATATTATTAAAATACTTTAGGTATAAGTGAAAGTCAATTTCATTTGTAATAAAGTTAAGTTGATGTATAAACCAAAGTAAAAAATAATCTAAGTTTTGAAAATGAATGGTTACTGTAATTTTTTAATTATTTCATAAAAATGGAAAGCAAAAGTTCTTCAATAATGTTTATCATTATTATTTTGAGGTGACTGTGTTTTTAGACTTGGCTAGAGTAGCATTATAAGAATTGAGCTTGAAAAATCAAAAAGTACAGTAAGTTAAACTAAAAACTAAAAAGAGTATTGGAGGGAAATTTTCTCATGGGTTTTATCATCAATATAATTAGTATATTCACATTAATCAATGTTCTACTATATTTATTAATATAAATATTTTTGATATACACTAATTGGTATTAATTTTTTTTTTAATTAAGTGTTTTAGTATTACTATTTATTTTATAAATCTACATATTTACATGATTTCATTTGTTGAAATGTTGTCATGTAATGTAGAGGAAATGACGAGAATATGTCAACATCTTTGATTTATGACCATAAGATAAAGATTTAGATTAAAAAAAAGGATTAATTGACCATACAATAAAGATAAAGATGTAGATTAAAAAAAAAAATTAATCTACCAACTTTAAATCAAAAAATGCTTCTCAACTTAATAAATCCTAAATAGATAATTTAAATATAATAATATTAAACATAAACATTATAATATCATGACTAGAAAGAAATTTCATTAATTTCTAAGTGACATTTTGAATTAAACTAACATACAATTATCATTTCTATTCAATCAAAAGAGAATCTTAACAATGTCATTTTAGAAATGTTGTCATGTTTGACAAGCATGCAAATCTGCAGGTAAAATGACGTCAATGCTGGTTTTGAGCACTGGTCCAAAATACGCACCGTCACGCTTTGTTGTGTAGAAGGGTTCGTCACCAGATCTAACAACCAACTGGTTACTCATTTGGGAATAGTCTGGTAATTTTTTCTTCAATCCTCTGGGTCGGGGTGCCGGTATTTGTATTTCTTTTGTCTCATTTGGGCTAGGTAAAACAGTCTCATTTGGGGGATGTAGCTATTGTTTCCAGTGATAACTCTGGGTATGTCAATGTTAAGGAGATGTTTTGATTTAAGTTAAAAATCTCACTCCGGGGAATGAAGTTGATTGTCCGAGTCTTTTCTTTCTCTGTTTCAAGTAATTACAATGTCACATCTGTATTAGGTGGGTTGGTGCATATATGAATTTGTTAATGAATTATGATGAGAGTATTGATGTCTTTATTACCGTGATTCTGGTCTTCATTTCTATCCTCATTCTCAAAGCCATCTACCTAGATTATAAGGCTGATGTTAAGCTCCGAAGGGTCTAGTTCAAATCTTACTCCATTGCCTAGAGATTCTTCTTCTGAATCATGCTCTAAGGGTTTTATCGGGGTTAATAAATGGTATGGAATTTGGCGCAAATGGATTGATACTTTCGTTATTCCCTGACCCTATAAGAATTTTGGTTTTCGTTTATGTGAGAGGTGGTGGACTCTCTCGGGCTGTATGTGTTGTTGTTGCTGCCGTGTTTAATGGTAGTAATGTTCCTTAGCTCTGGCCTCCCTGTTATTTTTTCCGGAAAATACTATGTCGAACGTCGTTTATTTTGAATTTCCTGGCGGGTGGTTGTTTTTCCGATGATGTTGATAAATAGGTCTGTGTTAATCTGACTTGGATTGTGTCCTTGAGGCCCCTTTCCTCTGGGCACTATGCTATTTATAGATTATGGCGGCAGCTATTTATGGACGATGCGGGTGCCAATGTCTGCATGTTGTGCTACGATCTAGGGAAAATACTCTTGAATGCGCATTTCGTCAGTTATTCCTCTGTTCGAGGAATTTTATAATTCATGCTTCATTCTCTCTAGGTCTTTGGCTCCTAAGGTGGCGGTAGTCCAAACTCTTCTCTGATTGTGTCAGGAGTTCATGGATATAGGGTTGGTAGGAATTTATCTTTCTAGGGATTGTGCCCGTTCTCAATCTCTTTTTAGATGTTGCTTCATGTTTCATGGTTGTGGCCATTTATAGTCTTTACATGTCATGGTGGTGGTACGTGGTAGTTGTATGCGGTGGAGATCTTCTTGAAATGTGCACTTTCTATCTTTGTATCTTCATCCATGTGGTTGGGTCGGGTGACTACTATGGTGGCATCACCATATTATACCTTGTATTGACTCTCTCTTCGATCACTCCTATCGGCTCGTATGTCACTGTATCATCACTCACCTGCTAACGTATCGGGGTGAATGGCTGTCATTTTATACTATTGCATTTGCAGTGACGGCTTTCTGCCATTGTGGGTAGTTCAGTAGGGCCTATCTGTCTCTGACTAGCATTATGACAGACTTGACTTATGGACTCTCCTACTTCAACCCATGAAGCGTTCATTGCAGCAACCATTGCTGTGGAAAAAAGAAGTGCTCGTGATTTTGAGGTTGATGAGATGATGATCAAACAAGCCATTTCCATTCTGCCTGAGGACGAAGTGAATGTGCAGGGCCATTATATTGGTAATCACCACAGAAAGGGTCTGAATCTTTGTCGAAGGAAGTTGAACATTTACAAGCACAACATGGACATTAAGGAAATTCATATGGATTATGACGACCTTTGAGGGAGGGTGGCGAGCATGCAGAAGCAGGCGCTCATAGGCCGATGGATGTTTCCGGATGGAAGTGATTTCGACACAGGTAGCTGGATTAAACAATACTGAAATCCCATCATTGGATACACTCCTAAGTTCAGCACACTGCTTAACGGATGGTTCATTGTGCATTTTATGGATGACAAAGATGTTTATAATATTATACATCATACATGGGTGAGGGGCCGCAGTTTCATGCAACTGGTGCCATGGTACTTGGGGTTGAACCCAGTAATAGAAGCTCCACGCAGTAGAGTGGTCTGGGGAAAGCTTCCAGGTATACCTTTAGAATTCCGGACCTTGAAAGCTCTGTGGGAAATTGGAAATTCTATTGGCTCAACAAAATACATTGACCCCAGCATAGTTGGAGCTAGTGATAAGAGAATTGCATGGTTGTTGGTTGAAGTAAACTTTGCAGGTGGTCTTCCAGGGGATGTGGATTTAATTTGGGGTCATCGACGTCACCAACAAAGGATTGATTTTTGGGGGATACCTTTCAGATGTCTTATTTTCCATAGAACTAGTCACCTCAGGGAAAAATACCCTTTCTAATTTCGTTGTGACCGTGGTGGTGCTACTGGTGCGGCTGACGGGCAAAGGCACATCCCGACATATGATCCTTTGGGTGGCTACAATTCAGGTATTCCTATTGTATCATCTTCTGATAGTGATGAATATGTATTTGCATCTGGACATAATGACCGAATAATTCATGAACATGACAATAATGCAAGGGAATCGGGTATCTCTGAGCCCACCTTCTCCCAATTTCAGGTACTTGAACCAGAGCCAAATTTAGTTAGTGATGATCAACCTCTTGAAGCCTTGTATGATGTCGAGTTATCGAGGCCTATCTCCTCTGCTCCTATCATTTCTAATGACCCTCCTCTGTTTCCATCCACAAATTATATGATTGGTGAGCCATCCTCGTCCCGGCGTGTTTCGCCCCCATCAGAACCTCCTTTGAACCCTGTTAGCCCATGCACTCAATTTGATCCCGAAAACTTGTACGAATCATCTAGAAACACTGTTGGGAGCGATATTGAATCCCTTATGGACAATCCCAATATTGACTTAGCCGCTCTAACGGTTTTTTATAAACCTTCCACGACCTCCTCTAATGTTATTCCCCTAGCTCCTTTATCCAACATCATGGTTCAGAAGAAGACAAAAGGGGATACAAGATGGTTAAAGGGTAAGATGAAATCCATTTCTCTTTTTTCTAATGAGGAGGATGATCTCACGAATATTCCCATTGCCATGGCCGGCAACATTGACGAATCCCATAGGGCGCTTAGATCAAGCAACCCTGAAGAGGTTTCCCCATGACTCAAATGCTCTCTCTGAATATTCAGGGGTTGGGCGATGCCTCTAAAATTCATTTCCTAAGGGATATTTTGCTATTTGTTCAGCCTGTTCTATTTTTTGGACAAGAAACTCTATGTTGTAGGGTGAAGGCTATCAATGCTCTTTTAAGTATTAATCGGGGTTGGAATGCGGTGGCTGTCGATCCTTTTGGTCATTCGGGTGGAACTATTACCTGTTGGAACTCAAACTTAGCCAATTTCAAAGCATACAAATTTTTTGCTGGTATTCTGTTAGCTAGTCATATCAGGGGTATTGATGGCATCTTCAACATCGTCAATATATATGCTCCTTTTCAAGATCGGGTTTCTTTTTGGAACCGTATTATGGCCTCCAGGATTCTTACATTAAAAAATCTGATCATTCTGGGTGATTTTAATATCACATTGCAAGCTAATGAAATGTGGGGTCTTAGAGCCAGATCGGCTACTATCTCAAATTTCTTGAACGATATGTTCAATCATCATCATATTATTGACATTCGGCCACGTTCATTATTTCCTACTTGGATAAATAAATGGGCAGGGGACATGTATATTGGTAAAATATTGGATCGTGCTATGGTTAAAGATACCCTGTTGGACTCTTTGGGAGTTCCTAGATCTTCGGTGCTGCTATCTGATATCTCCGACCATATGCTGATTCTCTTAGCTTGGAATATAGGGGATGTGTGCAAAGGAAGACCTTATAAATTTAACCGGGCCTGGCTGGAGGATGATGGATATGTTAATCTCATTAAAAAGCTGTGGACAGAGGCATCGAATGACAGGTCTCTATTGAGATGGGAACGTCTTCACCACAAATTACAAAAGCTAAAATGTGCATCTAAAGAATGGGAAATAAAGAAGAATTTGGCTCTTAAGGTAGAGCTGAGATCCATAACAGAAAATATTAGCAATATACTTTCAAGTTTCTCTTCTCAAGTGCCTAATGAACAAACATATGAAATTCTCAAAAATCTGGGGGTAGAAAGAAGGAAATTCATAAAATTGATGAGATTACATGGAAGATTAAGAGCAGGATTACGTAGCTAAAGGAGGGGGATTCAAACACAAAATTCTTCCATAAATGTGCAAATGACAGAAATAACAGAAATACAATAGGGAGCATTAAAAAAGTGGATGGTGGGATGGCTAAAACTACTCTAGAGATTCAGAATGAGGCTTTCTTTCATTTCCAATATTTTTATCAGAAAGATGCCAATGTTGATATCCAAAATCAATCATGGTTGCTCAATCATATTCACAGAATTTTTGATGAGGATGCTATTTGGGCCATTGAAAAAGTGATATCGGAGGAGGAAGTGTTGGCGGTGCTCAAGTCTTTCCCCCATGACAAATGTCCAGGGCCTGATGGGTGGCCTGCAGAATTCTTTATGTTCTTCTTCTATATCATGGGCTTTGAAATTACTAAGGTGGTGGAACTGTCCAGGGTTCGTGGTTATATGCCTGCAAACCTTAATTCAACTTTTGTAGCTCTTATCCCTAAAATTGCTAACCCATCATCTTTCGAGGATTTCAGACCGATCTCTCTGTGTAATTTGATTTACAAAATTTCTTCCAAGATCATAGCAAATCGATTAAAGCAAACCTTATCGCGCCATATCTCGCTGGATAAATATGGATTCCTTAAAGGGCGGTCCATTCATGATGCCATTTCTATTGCTCAGGAAATATTGTACACAATGCATGTTAGGAAGAAAGAGGTGGTTGTTATGAAAATTGATCTTTGCAAAGCGTATGATTCTTTGGATTGGTCTTATATTTGAATTGTATTGTTGAAGATTGGGCTGCCTATAAATGTCATCCGCTGGATTATGTCTTGTATCTCATCTGTGAGATATGCTATGCTTATTAGTGGTATTCCTACTCCCTTTTTTGAAGTGGCCAGGGGGCTTCGTCAAGGTTGTGCTCTTTCCCCACTTATCTTCATTTTGATTATGGATGGATTTAGTAAGGTGATGCATAGGGCAGTACTTAATGGTTATATTGAGGGATTTTCTTTTTCTAAGTCGATATCATCCTCTCATTCTCTATTTGTGGATATATGCTTCTTTTTGGGTCTCTTAAGTGGAACCATTGGTTTTACATCCACTATATATTGATTATATTTCGTAATGCAACAGTTCCGCGCATGAATTCCGACAAGTCTTTCCTGATTTATGAATATGGTGATATGGATGAAATCACATTCATTGCTGCTTTCCTTCGTGTTAGTGTTAAGAGGGCTTCCGATGGTTTCAAATATCTTGGTTTTTATATTAAATCCTGTGGATATAGAATCAAGGATTAGATGTGGCTGGTAGACAGAATCAGAAGAAAAATCAACAAATGGACTCATTGATGGTTGTCCATGGGTGGACGTCTTATCATGATTCAGGCAGTGTTATCCTAGACTTTTGTGTTTTGGTGTCATCTATACTATTTGCTTGAAAGCATTATATCATCGATTAACAAAATCATGGCTCAATTTTTATGGGGTGGTTACAATTTGACTAAGAAATTCCATCTTGTTTGATTGGAGGTGCTTTGTCGACCCAAGTCACATGATGGTTGGGGAATCTTGAACTTGCGGATTTTCAATTCAGCCTTGTTGATTAAATATTTTTGGAGAGCTATTAAGGGAAATGGAATTTGGAATGATATTATCAGATGTAAGTACTTGGAAGGAGATCCTCTTCATCATCTAATCTGCCATAGTCTCCCTTGCCCACGAGATATATCTGCAATTTGGAGGAGTTTTAAAATGATTCTGATTTATGTGGCTGATCAATTGAAATTGTTTTTTGGCGATGGAAGCCGCATCCCTCTGGGATTCGGCCGTTTACTTGGCTATTCGGCTCATCTGAGGCCCTCTCCCAGACTCCTCCATGTTTTTTCTCAGCATGGCATTTTCTTTATCTCCAGCACTATATCACATTGGTATTTTCAAGCTCCGATATTTAAATTGGCTGAGAAATTGGGATTAGAAGGTGACGTTGGGACTAAATGGAATCGATTTCTAAATTATATTAGGGAGGCTAGTTATGCTATAATAGAGGAGGTGATCAGATCACATGGGATGGTCCTCTTTGCGACAATGCCTTGATTGTGAAGGATGTTTATATGCATATCAATTTTTCTCTATACAGAGGACAGTACACCAAGACCTTCTATCCATTCTGGGATCGAAACATACCATCTAAAATAACTCTCTTTGGTTGGTTAGTTTGGTGTGGTAAGGTATTGACATGGGATAGTCTTACCAGAAGAGGTTTTCACGACCCTAGCAGATGTGCTATATGCTACGCACAGGTGGAATCGATTGCTCATTTATTTTTTCAGTGCCCACCTATTGTTTTTTTATGGAAGCTCTTTAGCTCTCACATCCTTGGTCCCTCTTGGACTCCAATGGATTTTCTATCCACTGCACTGGAATGGGACAAGTTGCAAGGTAAATTCAAATCTCTTCCATTTTTACTCATTTGGGAGGTATGGCTGGCCCGTAACTAGCTTGTATGTGATAAAAAGCCTTTCAGTGTTTCTTTCATTTATGCTGCTATAATTAGATGGATTGATCTCTGCATACTTCCTAAGGTGAAAGTGATTGATTTCTCTCATCGGTGCAGACCTCATGAAATTTCCTTACCTGCACTCTTTTTTGATGGGGCACGAGTGGAGGGCAAGATTGGATGTGGTGCTTGGATTAAATTATCTCATAGGGAGAGAATTCCAATATTTTGGAATGGGGGCTCTGGATCTAACAACAAAGCAGAAATTATTGCTTTATGGGGTGGTCTGCTAGCAGTTGTTAATTTAAAATTGCTCAATCTTAGTATCTATGGTGATTCCAAGTTGGTTGTTGATTGTATTGCTGGCCATATCAATCTCAACTTACCGGATTTGCAAGGATGGATACAGAGGACTATATCATTATGGCAGAAATTGAATCAGCCTCCTATTGTCCATATCTATCGTGAAAACAGCACAAGAGGTGACAGGTTATCCAAAAAAGGTTTGGCTACTAACTTTGGTTTTTTGCAGGTACAACACTATAGAGATGGGTGATCTTGTTTGGAGTAACTTAATCCCATTTTCTTAGTTTTATCTATTATATCTTCAATAGAACCAGTTTCTCTTCACATTTACAATGCTCACAGTTGTTTGAAGATCTTTTTTCTCTGTGGATGTATTTCTTTTCAAGCGAGCCTGTATCTTTTTTGCATATAAAAGATGGCCAAGTTATTAAATTCTATTTATTCGAGCAGGCCTGTTCTTTTATTGTTCAAGCGAGCCGGATTACTTAACAAGCGAGCCTCATTCAACATTTTTCATGTGCGCACAATGTTGTTTATTACAAGCGTGCCTAAATTTTTTGTTTCAATGCACATGTCAGACACGCATCATTATCAGACGAGTCTGTTTTTCTGGTTTATATATATCCTTTTCTGGGCGTTTTTCTACATTCTCAAGCTTTGTAACCCCTGCACACACAATTATTTCTCTTTCACTGCAGGTTTATAGGGAAAAGGCTATAAGAAATCTTGGAAGCTAGATAAAAATAGCTGAAATTTTGTATGGTGTGGCTTTGTGCCCACCAGTAATTCTCGCACATGCCATAGTTATTATTGGGCTCTCATCTTCCTTAGAAAAGAGTCTCTATCATATTGTGGCTATGTTGTCATATTTTCTCGTTGCTTTCAACTAAAAATGTAATATTTGTCTTATGTACTGTTTTAAATATCAATATAACAATGTTTTTTTCTTTCTGAAAAAAAAAAATATCATCATTGCTAAATTAATTAACTTGCCATATAATTATCATTGCTTACTCCATGAAAAAGAGAATTCTATTATAGCATAATCTAACTATTTGACAAAGTGGCCATTTTGTGATTTCTCATTTTTTTAAATGTGATGTCGCATTGAATGTTAACCGCCAGTTTCTCTGATGGAAATTTGGGAAAAATTGTTTACTGGATCACTTCTTTGCATATGTTTCATGCATTTTACGCCTCTGGGTTATCGTTGGATCTAGGCACACTAGATCTGAGCCATCGATCCCTTTCCCATCTTTATTTTCTCTCTAATGAAATGTTTTAAGATGAAATATGTTTCGTGCATTTTGCGCCTTTGGGTTATCGTTGGATCTGGGCACGAGATCAGAGCCATCGATCCCTTTCCCACCTTTATTTGCTCTCTAACGAAATGTTTTAAGATGAAATCCTCTTGCACAATTTTTTTTTTCAGAAGAAAAAAACGTTGTTTTGTCTATATTAGATGTAAAAACAGTCCATTATTCAATACAATACATACTGAGTAAAGATTCCAGATCTCTGACCTGAAGTAGGGAGACCCAGAAATCAGACAGAGTAATGATCACAATACATCTACAGGGGCAAGATTACGCCTAATGATGATCTCCATGAACATTCCAAATACAGAGAGGCATCTAGCCTAGGCATCGGAAAGAAGTATACACAGCATGACATATACAAAAATCCGGTATGTAAAAACAACCGAATCTCAGAGAAAACAAAAATAATAAGCAAAAAAACTAGTCGGGAGAGCTAGTGATTCGACAATCATAATCCAATTATACCATTACCGAGAGCATCCAAAGATGGTCAAATACTCAAAAATAAAACCATTGCCAGAGGATAATAGTCTGGCACTCTTGTTCCTGATAAAGATCAAGCCAGTGAGAAAATAAAAACAAAGGCTGGCTCGCTTGTTCATCATCCCACGAATTGATGCCGCCATATGGAGTCACCCAGCAGCTGTTCCGGAAGGAAAAGATCTGATGTTGCACGTAGAAAAAAGCCAAAATACCCTGTTCTCCTTGTATGGATGGTTGTGATAAAACCATATGCCTGTATCACCCCCAAAAATCGTGGGAATAATGGATAAACAGGCCCCAGAGGCTTCTTATTTTAGAGAGGTCGCCAGTCCCTCTTATATTGAGAGTCAGAATGGAGATCATGTCTCACCCCCAATCGGGTGTTTTGCAGTAAGGGCCCAGTCCATCTCCGATTGCATGATAGGAATCTCCTGTAAGTTCAATATTTCCCCCCTAAAATGCTCTTTCATCTTCTTTTTCCCTCTAAAGTGCCTGGATCCTGATTTAGTAGTCTTATGGATAGTAATGTTAGCGGCGGACCTCGGCGATATAGTAGGGGACTTGTCAGAGGTCTTCCCACCAAAGACAGTCAAGGCCGCAAGATCCAGATCAAGGTTCCTCAAAAGGTCATCCAGGGTAGTCCCAACTGTATTTTTGGGGGACTCGAAAGCCTGGTCAGCATCGAAAGATTGATCATTGTATGGGGATGCCCACTCCAAGGTAGGCATCGATCGAGATACATTGATAGGGCTGTCAACAGATTGATCAATGTTAATGGGAGGTTCCTTGATGGAGCGAAGATGAGTATTTTTATCGGGTTGGCCGTCAGCCAAACGACGCTGTGTAGGTTGATCCTTAGGGGAGGAGAGGCCATTGACAGGGCGAATTCGACATGATGCAGATTGGCATCATGCAGGGATATCGTTCAGATGTGAAGAAATGGGAGGAGGGGGAGTGTTCGTCCCATGGGCATCAGCTACAGATGAAAACAGGCGCTCGTTTGAGCAAAAAGGAGGGTCCTCTGATGCCATTGTATATTCACGGGATATATTATCCCTTGACCTACATGGAGAGGAAGACAACTTATTCGGGGACGGCAGCAAAGTGGAGGGAGATAGGTTGTGCCCAGCCCCCTTTGTAAGGTTGTAATTGCGCCTCCTTCTCATCTTCGAGAACCTGTTAGGGCATTCCTGCTGTAGGTGGCCCATATTGTAGCAGCATAGGTAGCGAAAAGGAATACCCCAGTAATCGACACGCTGAGTGTGTCGCCTTTTGTCCCACACCAACACCACGTCCCCTGTTAGCTCACGCATTGTGGGAACTTCAATCAAAATCCAGGCAATGCGTTTATCTGGATTGCGAACACTCGTTGGGTCAACGTACCTATTCATTCCAATTGTATTCCCAATAGCAGT
Organism: Pinus albicaulis; assembly: GCA_034641835.2. Classification (NCBI taxonomy): domain Eukaryota; kingdom Viridiplantae; phylum Streptophyta; class Pinopsida; order Pinales; family Pinaceae; genus Pinus; species Pinus albicaulis. The sequence continues at coordinate 1,847,110,838 of CM076578.1, read as the reverse complement.
GAGAGCCTTCTCCGTCCAGTATTCTAGCGGGAGACCAGGCAATTTGGCCCATAAGAACTTTCCCTGGGGCGCATCCACCAGAGGATCAAAGCCCAGGTACCATGGCATAATCTGGAGATAGCTACGACCATATACCCATACCCTGTCCATGACCTTGCTACAATCATGTTCATGCCTGAAGTGTATAGTGAACCAATTTCCCATCAGCATGCTGATCTTTGGCATGTATCCAACTTTTTTAACCCAGCACCTCTGAGCCCACTCATACATATCGATTTCCTTTGAGTCGGCATAGATCCATCTGCCAACGAGCGCACGTTTTTGGAGGCTACATACTCTATCAATTATGTCCTCATTATCCAAAACCACCTCCTTTGTATCCAGAGAAGGTATGAAAGCAGTTCGGTTTTTGTCTCTCAGCCTTTGAGAGTTTCTCCGGCGATATGGCTGGGATGGACCTTTGACGAGGATGTTGGTGGTTCCAACAATCCCTGCCTTCACCTTCCCCGATCCAACCAAATCCCGCAGATGGACTTGTGGATGCCGAGGAGAAGTACTTACATACTGCTTATTCCTACCACAAGTTTGTTCAGCCAGCAGAATAGTAGCATTAAATGCCTCCTGCACAGACAGGTCAGAGGAAAGGTTGTCCTCCCTCCGACCCAACGTTCCCCCGACACTCTGATCCATGTTGACCGCCAAAATTCAAAAAATGGGTAGAAATAAAGATGAAAAAGAGTATGAGGGGACTTACTGAGGCTAGACCCTATCCCAACGGATAGCTACAATTGATGATCATCCACCCACCAAAGATCGGGAGTAAAAATCGAAATCGATCCGGGCTATCCCAAGATCAGTCCGGGAGATCCATCCATTTATTGTCAAAATCACATTTGCATAGCGAGTAGAGAGCTGTACAATCTGTGCAATACAGGATATCCCGGGGTCATCGTCGCTCTTAATGGAGTCCCACAGGATTTACTGCAGCCCCCCACCAACCATCGGGAGAAAGCCGTTTTCCGATGCTGGCCAATCGAAATCAGAAGAGGTGGCCGGAAATAGGGGCCATCAACCAAATTCAGCCCGGCAATGAAAGAGGATACCTCTGCACTGCAGGAAAACTCATAGAACCAAACAGCAGCATACCCATCCGCTTCACTGCCACTAATGATGGCACATCTTAAAACCAATGTCTTCAAAAACCCTCCCAGAGAGAAGATGCAAAACTGATAACGCTGGGCACAAACCTGCTGCTAGCAGAAGAGAGCGGGGAATCAGATATCATTGATCGATAGACTGTTATATAATCTCAACTCAGGCATATGCTAAGTGTAGCCCCGAGTGACTGGTTGAGATGACTTCCACTCTCTTAGGTATATATCGGAGATTGGGAGACCTCTTGACGAGAAACCCCTGATGGATTTTAGTAACCCCGACCACCCATAAGCTTGGAAACCTAGAGCAAAATGGTGACCAATTCATTGGTCGCAAGTTTTTCCCTACCCACACATTAAGACTTATGATCCATCTATTTTCCAACACTCCTATCAAGAAGGATATAAAGCCATTCACGCAGAAGCAGAGACAGTCGAGGTGAATCGATGCACTTAACCTCAAAACTGGTGATACAACGCCTGCATAGAGCCTTCTCCACTCCTGGTGAAGCCCCAACTTCTGTGGTCATGGGATTCCTCAGTCCTTGCAATGAGAAAATGAGAAAATGGCTAGTACAGTACACTTCTCACCTGAGGCTGTGTCAAGCAGGAGCTGCATCTGTTGGCCTCCAGTGAGAAATCTAGCATGATCCGGAGCCCAAGTGATGTCGAAGTCCTGGGAGAAATTGGCCGTCCCAGTACCATTCACTCTGCTGCTTGCAAAAACCATGTGCAAGAATCTAAGATTCAACCTACCCTCCCTCGCACTTACGTATCCATTGCAGACTGCAAATTAATTTATGGCTTCCCGATCAAGTCTCTTCTCTTCCTCCTTTCTTCATCCAATATTAACCCCAACACAGACTCATCCTCCTTTAGATTCAAATCCTCTTGCACATATATGTATGTCCTGTAGCTACCTCTGACTTTCTCTTTCTCTTCATTGATCTCAGATGATGCATTATGCATCCATTTGAATGTGTTTTATGAAACACAGGTAAATGCGCTCCTTCAAACCATGCTTTGAAGCTTCAATAGTTGGACAGCTCATAATGACTAACTCCAACAACACTGTAAGCAGCCTCTTTCAGAAGAATTCTTGGTGTTATATCAACCTCAACTGTCAGGCAATTACCAATTTCCTCCTTAAGAATATCAAAAACAACCGAAGCCAAATTCTGTCTGTAATTTTTCAAATAACTTCAAATATAGAGCCTCAGCACAAGGCCGCAACTTCTCTATCCATTAGATCATGTCCTTATTTTCCGGATTCTTGATACAATGACTCCATAGTCTTCGGAATTTTAAAATGACATACAATTCACACATATTTTCAATCTATTCCCATCCCAAAAACTACTGTAGCCACCACAACTGGAACTTTTCCCGATGCCCATTCATCCAACGCTTGGCTACGAACCCTATCACTCAATCCTACATGATATATACACAGCAAGAAATGCCATATTTCAATAGACGTGCACCAATATCATCTCATGTATTTCGAGCAAGACAATGAATTTTTGTGTAGTCTTGCTTAGCTTCCTTCAACATATCTCGTAAATCAATATATGCATCATTCAAGAGATTTTTGTATCGAACTTCATAAATAATATTTGGCCGATTAAATTATTTTTTAAGTATTAATGGTCGATGCAAACACAATGACTTTATTACATCCTCTTGAACCTTTCTAGCAGCAGTCGTTGTTATCGCTAATATTGGCACACCTCGAAGGAAACTTATCAGGATTGACAATTTGCAGTAACTAGATCTGAAATCATGGCGTCATGATGAAATACAGTGTGCCTCATCTATCGCAATGCGATTCAACAAACCTCGTGAATAAACCTTCTTTAATTTTGTAATAAACCCATTAGTTGTCATCAGTTCTGGAGTAACATAGAGCAACCGCAAGATAGGCTTTCCGGAGTCAATGTCATCGTAAATCTTCACCCTAATAACTATTTTTTCTATTGAGGACCAATATTCTGCGGGAATTCCTCGAGACTTGAGAATAGAAACTTGGTTTTCCATCAATACTATCAGTGGTGACACAACAAGAACAATTTCAACCTTCGCAAATGTGGGAATTTGGTAGCACAAGGAATTTCCACCTCATGTTGGCATAGGACAAAAACAATTCTTTCCTGCTAAGACAAAGCTTGGGCTAGTGGTAGCAACATTATTAGCTTCATTGGACAAAAACAATTTTTTCCTGCTAAAAAAAAGCTTGGGCTAGTGTTAGCAACATTATTAACTTCATTGTTTTTCTTCAACATCACTTGCAATGTCTTTGTCTGCTCTTGATGAAAAGTATGGACTACAAAATGAAGGATATGTGAACAAATCCTAGGCATTCAATAAATTTCTTATGCATGACCCATCAGTGCTATAGACAGACTGCTTCCAAACTCCTGCGTGGGAAGATTTTTTCTTCTCCATCAGCATTTACCTCCAGATCACATACAGGGTGCATGTTGATTTGCTTTCTTAGCACCATATGCATCTAATGCAGAAGCCATAAAACCCAAGATGAACATCAAACCTTCAAGGTGGATCTCATCAGCAAATAACTTGAACATCATATCAATTTCCCTCTTGATCAGAGGCTTAAACCATAACTACACTGTAAATGAAACCTTTTGCAAAAACTTATCCAAAAATCATTGACATTTAGCTATTCCAGATTGAGCTACAACAACTGGCTCCAATTAGGGACAGTGTTTGTTTGCAAAAAACTGAGAACAATAGACCAGTTGCCTTGTCATTGGGAAAATGGAGTCTATAATTTTGAAAACCCTGAAATTTGAAGAACTAAAACCAGACATTCTTGAAAACTGAAACTTCTCCAAAATTGTTTCCAACTGAGACTACCATATTTATACATCAAATAAAAACTAAACTGAAGAACTATAACTGAAAATGAAATGTTGACTGAGGGAGCTTATTTATGTAGAGTTTCTATTTATAAACAAGGTTGAATATATGCCTTCCAATGGTACTGAGTCAACATTTGAGAGTTGGACCTAATGCCTTCGTGTTGCTGAAATTCAGAATATAGAATTGGTATAAGCCGTAAAATATGTTTAAACAAAAAATTTGGCACATACCCCAGAAAAGATATTTGATGTTAACCAAAGAATGTTTTCATATAGTCAACTACTAGATAGTGAAGTTGATAAAAGAATGTGTCAACTTCCCCCTTCTCTTGAAAAACCTGTTGAAATATATTTTCTTAAAGGAGGGAGCTATACTTACTTTTTAACTCCCAAACTTGGGATTGTAGAACAACCCACTTCTTTGCATAATGAGAAGAAAGAGCTTTTTTTTTTTCAGCCAGAAAAAGACTACTGGTATTATATAGTGTACCAGGGCACAAGTCAAAATATCATTAGAGTAACCATTACATCATTCAGTCAGTCATATTGTTTCAGCATTGTCACAAAAAAAAATTGTGACCTTTCAATGTTTCTAAATATCTCGGGACAACTTAAACAAAATTATCTAGTTCAAAAAGAGTTGAAGATCTCTTCACACAGTTCAAAAAAGGAATATAGCTAAAAACTTCTAATTGAAAATTACTTTGCCCTCTGCTCTAATGCCTGAATTGTTATAGAGCTCATAAAACATTTCCCTGAATCTCCCAGTTAGTCCTTTTTTAGTAAGCCTATCTGCTTCTGTATTTTTCTCCCTATACACATGATTAAAGTTGATGGAAGTGAAAGATCTCTTTAATTCTTTAATCCCCTCAATCCAATGCGTTAGAGCTCCAGGCTTCATCTTTGTCCCTTTATTCATATGGTCCATAATGACCTTCGAATCTCCGAACACCCACAGTTCTTCCACATATAGATGTGTAGCAAACCATAAAAGACCCACAGTGCTATTATTTCAGCTCTCGTATTTGTTCCTCTACCTCCATTCCAGAAAATCTTATAATGGCAATCAAGTGACAACATTAGCCATGCCCCGCATCCACAGTTATCAGATTCAGAGGCCCCATCAAAAAATCCTGCTGGGTAAATCTTTTCCACTGGTCTCATCTTTATGGACAAATCCCTTGGAGGTTTATCACTAGTTTTCAAATTTTCCAATGAATTGTAAACCTAAGAGCTTATATCCCATGGATTACATACTTTATCATAAAAAATATTCTGATTCCTCTCTTTCCATATAAACCAGTGAACTAGAATGGGATTCGCTCTCAGCTTCCTCCCTTTGTCGGACCACCATCTGAAACATTCTTCTGTGGACACAAAATTTGGATTAGGCAGTTTCAAATGTGAGCATAACAATCGATAAAATTCCTACACAAAATAACAACCATAAAAAAAATGAAAGTTATTTTTTTCCTGAAGGTGGCAAAATGTACACCTCCCCGGTCCCTGCCACCCTCTCTTCTGCAAATTTTCCCACGTCAAATTCCTATTTTCCAGATCAACCACACTAATATGATCATCTTCACTTGTACCTGTACATTCCAGAGATGCTTAAACCAACAGTTCGGCTCCATAAACAGTGTTTTCTCCGTTAGTAACTCGTATACCAAATTCGAAGAAATCTTGTTATCCGACGTTGTTCCATCCCAGGTAATTTGGTCCCCCGCCAACTCCCTTCTCAACCCAATGTGCTTAAGAGATAAAGTACACTTTTCCCAGTCATCCTTATATAAATCTGCAATACCCATCTCTATGTAACTCTTCCAGACTAGAGTCTCCTTCTCCCAGCCCCTTATCATCTGCCCCGTAAAGAAATATCCTCTCCAATTAAACTGTTCTATGATATCAGGGTTTAATATATGCGACTGTGCCAAGCCATATAACTGTCTGCCTCCTATCAGAACCTTATTCCCATTTCTGAATTTCCACTCCAAATTTTCGCTAAAAATAGGCCAACATTTGCTGAAACCCTTCCAAATCTCTGACTGGCATGTAGAAATTTCCCAACCCGACAAGAGAACCTCTTCCTCGCTTTTCGGTCCTATTTATTTCATTCTAATAATCTCTGCCCATAAACAGTCCTTTGTTAAGACTCTCCATAGAGATTTAAAGATCAGGGATTTGCCAAAGGTGTCGACATCCAACAGTCCCCACCCTCCCTTCTCCTTAGGCTTCATAATGCAATCCATCCTGGCCAAATGTATAGATTTCCTATCGCTACTTCCACTCCATATAAATATAGCATTGAGACTTTTATTTCTTCAATAGTTTGTTTCGGTATGACAAATATGTGAGCCTAATATACAGTGTACTGTTGTAAAACAGCTTGTGATCGAATTAAATTACCTCCTCTAGAAAGCCATCTTGAGGACCATACATTAATCTTTTTCTCATACTTCTCCGACAGACACTTCCAGTCCTGTAATGTATACCTCAATGGCTTTAGACGGAAGCCTAAGTAACTCAATCCCTTGCTAAGGCACGCAGAAATAAAATTAAAGAGATAACCCAGTTCATTTTGGTTCTAATCCTCTTCCTTTATATAAAAGATACAATACTTACCGCTACTGATCAGCATGCCAGAAATCTCAGAAAATCCACATAGGATATTTTGCATTTCCTCCTAATTTTTACAGTTCTTCTCCCCAAAAATCAGAACGTCGTAAAAAAATAGGTTATGTGTCACCATATTATCCTTACATATGCTCACACCTCTAAACTTACCCAATGTCTTAGTAGACTGAATTTTCAGACTCAAGGCATCCATAATCAATATAAAAATAAGTGGAGATAGCGCACAGCCCTGCCTAAGTCCCTTGCCTGGATTAAAGAACTTCAACACACTTCCATTGATAATTACTACCATTGAGGTCTTTGTAATACATGCCATGAGCCAGTCCACCAATTTTTGATTCATACCTGTTTTAAAAAGAATCAATCTTAAAAAAGACCAGTCGACCCTGTTAGCCACCTATAAAATTTGTTATACCAAAAGGTGGCTAAATCATTTTTTGGAGCCTTCAAGGAACAAATTTTATTGCAAAAAAGTGTTACCTCTTGAAGACTCTTGAAGGCCTCATGCTTCTGTCAAAAATCTTCACTGCTGTGCCCATTTTACACTCTGGAATTCTGCTAATTTCATGAGAACAGTCTGCTACAAAATCCATTTTCCCCCCTCCTCCATTTAAAAACTAACCTTCATTTTCTCCCCTTTTCTCCCCATAGGATTCCTCTATTTTCATTTTTCCCCTGTTCCCCTTTCATAAAATCCCCTTTACAGAATTTTAAAACTCCTTTTGAACTTTGTCCAAACCCCCAAAATGCTTCTAAATATCTTGGAAATGTCCTAAAAAACAAGTATTTTGACTATGGGTCTAAGCCCCTTTAGGCTAAATCCAAACCTTTTCCCCTCTAGGTGCCCCGGCACTAGAACCAAGTGCTAAGGTCCTGAGCGCTTATCGCGTCGAAGCAACTCACGGAGCGCATTGGTTTGGGCGTTGAAAAAAAACTCCGATGCCGATTAGCCCTGTATATTATAGCCCGCGATCATATTGCATTTCATATAGACCAAGGCCCCGCAGTCAGGCGCCTATCCACTTCGTATATATAAAACCATCCCGACACATGAAACCTTTTTTTATATTAATTTTTGTGTTTTTTGCAGGGTTTGAAAAGGTTTCTGCTGGTGCAAAGCTTAATTCAGTCCCCACCATCGATCTAATCTGAAGATCTACGGTCCAAAAATCAATCGCCTCGGTGGTCCCCACAGTTACTTACTGTACAAAACCGGAGCAGTTTTGATCCAACCTCCTTTGTGGGGTAAGCGGTATTTCTAATTCGAGCATGATCAATGCCACAGGCCGACACATGGCCTTGAGCAGTTTGGAGATACTGACCTCCCCGAGCATTAAATAAAGACTGTGAGCTCAGCGTGATATGGACGTGCGTCGTTCGATCTAAGGCCGGCTCATCGGATGGTGATCGCGTTCAAAAGAAGCTCGGGGGATGAAATGAGGTACGATGCATTTATCAAAACATCTCTGTCATCGATATGATCTGCAGATCGATGGCCCAAAATCATTCACTCTGGTCCCCACAGCCACGACAATAGTCAGTGGTCCCACAGAACCGGTGGTCCCAAACACCTAGTCAGCATCCATGCGGCAGCAGCGAATTGGGGCGGGCCTTGTTTGTTTGCTCGTATGGTCATGGAATCCGGACCCGGGGAGATTTATAGGGTATATTTCATAAGGATTTCGGGTCACACTCACCCTGTCATTAGCAGGGCCCAAAACAGACCCAGGGAACTTTATATGGTGGGTTTCATAAGGATTTCGGGTCACAAACACCCTGACGTCAGCAAACACCTTTTGTGACCCGAAATGGTTATGCAACTTGGTTTTATTGAGAGTTTTGAAGTCCAGGTATGTTGTTTGATAAAGGGTGATTATATGTTTTTTCCATTATGCCGAAGAAAAAGTCGAAGGCTGGGGTTTCAATTCTCATGCCTTCGATTTATTAAAGAGAAGCCATCCATGGGTTCAAATTTCAGTGCCTCGTCAATACTCCAAAGGAACTGATGCCTCACGATCCCTACGCAGCACTGCACACCAACAGAACACAGTAAATGAATAAAAAATAAAAGAGTATCAGTGTCAAAGACAGAAACATACTAGAATAGGAGATTTAAGACAGATCTGTGGGGGATTACAGATAATATTGTTTATCAAAAGCCTAATCCTCCCAATTAAAACACAGTTAGAAGAAAATCATAAGTGTTTATCAGACAACAAGGCCTCCACTACCACATCTGAGGCAAATTGATTCCTCCCAGCTACCACATTGCCACCTGTGCCTCAAAGCATGCAAACAGAGGTTGAAGTTATTGATCAAGATCAGATATTTGCCTCAAGCATAGCCAAATAGTTATTTCTGCCAAGGAACTTAATGTGAAAAATATCAACAGAGTGACTATTACACAACACAGAGCCTCAAAAGTCAATAAGAGCTCCCATCGAGCTTAATCTTAAATGAAAAACATTAATACAATCAAAAACATCTGTAAGCTTCTTCATCGAGCCCACCCAAAGGCCGAGAAGCCATTAAGACTATATTAATTATCTTTGGAGATCTTCTATCAGATCTCACCTCCTCATTCTTCTATAAATACTACTGGAGAAGATGAGAGAGGGGTTGGTTGATCACTAGTTGTAATACTGAAACTCTCTGGAATAATACATAATCTGTTGAAGTTGAAGAAGAAATTGAAGTCCTGGAAGCCCTAATGACGTTGTTGCATGCTTGTTTTTGAGAAGGCTATCATTGGATCCATGAGCTTGGTTGTTGGTGAAGTATTCTGAACTGTTTAATTTTTTCTCCTGTTTTCATTTTGTTCCATAATTTCTTACTATAGTAGGTTGAAAGTTTTAGGCTAAGAAATGACTCCTGGAAGCACCTTAGACCTGTTCATCCTTCATTGTTTCATGTTTTCTTTTGCTGAGGTATTTTAGAGTCTTTATTCTCTCTCTTTAGTCCTCATGCTTGTTTATTTCTATGATATTTCAAATAAGTTGGTTTCAGCATGATTTATGGTTCTCCCGCTTGTCTGCTACCACTTAAAGGCTATTATTGAAGTCTCCCTTTGAAGTATTTCTGTTTATAGTGAGCCAAGGAGGTCTATTCTGATCTTTCCCTTTGTCCTTGCTTAAACAGTTGTCTTAAAGCTCTTTGTAGTTGTAATCATAGATGTGTTAGGTGTTCCCTCTTCTATGACTGCAATTATCAATGAATCTTTTATGTTTTCTAAGTCATTTGAAACAAAATCTTTGAGGAAATAGGGTGTTCCCCGAATCTTATATTTCATTTTAAAAGTTGTTTTTAAGTCATTATTTGCTTAAAGAGTGGTTTGTAGAATTCATGGCCAGCCCTGTCTATCAAATACCTCTTTATTGTTTAAGTTATGCTTTCAAATTCTCTTTGTTGAGAATTTAAATTCTCCTTCCAAATCATTGATGTCCATCTCATTTCAAAAACCAAAGGATCCTATGGCCAAGTTAGATTTGCCCTCTGATATCCCATATCCATTGATAAGTTTGTCATGACCTCTTTTTGACTCCATTGCCCAATGAAGCTACTACTTCCTATTTCTACCTACCTTTCCTAGACCTTTCATATTCTGTTGTATCAATTCAACCAAACAAACAATCAAACACCTACACTTAATAACTAGTCTAAAACCAATACTCTAAGCACACAAGATAAACCTTTGCAAACAAACATTTGAGAGATCCCTCTCTGAGAACAGGAGGACTAGATCCCATAACTCTAAAGATTGGTTCTAATGTTTCCTTGTCTTTTGATTTTCCAAACGATCAAAACATGGGACACCAACATAATGGTGATCATGGTGGGACACTGAGTATAATCTTTAAAATTAAACACTCACTGTCTAGCATAACATAAGTAACCTTCTTCAAGCACTACCAAGCATAACGGTAATCATGATAGGACTTATTTTGAATCAGTGACAAACTAAGTAACGATTAGGATTCTCTTAGAACCTTATCAAACCTTGAAGGAATCAGTTACCAGGCCATAAGAGTGAACTCTGTATGTTTTGACACCCTAGCTAAGTGTTAAGTCAGATTTAGGACACTCTCATAACCTATAAGATCAAGAAACTCAAAAAAACCCAAAAACATTTCAGTTTGGCTTCATAATAAGCTTGGTGGTGGACCATAAAACCTTTTACCTCCAAAAGAGCTAAAAATTTCCACCTGGTGACTCCAAAATCCTAAACAGACCTTAATACTCCACTGGGAAGACCCATAATCTTTGTAACATCATACAAACTCAGTTAGAAGGCTTTAGGATTAAAGTTTTATTCTTTTAAAATAAATCAGTTAGCCTCTTAAATATTGTCATATTTGGTTAAACTTTTCCTTTAGCTGGGCTCAAAAAACACAGCATAGTGGCTCCTAGAAATATTCATACTAGAGCCTTCCCTGACCCAAACCCACCGGGAATAGTTGACAACCTTGAAAGTATACTTAGGGAGTCTCCTAAGATTAAATTTTCAATTGTTTTCAGATCACCCTTGAGAGAAAATTCAGTTCCTGAAAATCTTGCAGCTCTACACCAATCACAATTAGACTTAAGAAATCCTTTTAGAACTAGGTCGCTTGATGATATAATTCAGATAGACTCTGAGTCTTCACTTTTATCCCCAGAACAAAGTGAGCATCCTGGTGGTAGAGAAACCACACCACCTGATTTACATTTCCTTCTCAATTTAGGTGTCTCTCATCCAAGATCAGCTCAACAATCTATCCTCGGTACATCCACATATGTCCATCCAACATCCGTTATCCAAATCACTTCATTGCAGCCCACTTTCCCTTTCGCAAACCCACCCCTTGTAAATCCACCTTTCTTTCTAGCCATGGCAACATGGTATGCCCCATTAGTGTTACCACAACCTATGCTTCCCTTACCAAATGATTACCAATCCAAAATCCCTCATTTCACTGGAAAAGAGTCTACAACAGCTCAAAATCATGTAGATAGGATGGAATATGCTTTCGATTACATGGAGATAGAAGAAGAAACTGTAAAGATGAGAATCTTCGCCCAAATTTTAGGAGGAGATGTAAAGAAATGGTTTAAAAGCTTACCTCCTAACAACATAAATGATCTCCCTGCCTTGCATCAAACATTCATCAACAAATGGGAACTCAAAAAGAATCATCTCCAAATACTAGCAGAGTACAGCAGCCTCAAGAGAAATCAAGGGGAGAGTATTCATGACTACTCAACTAGGTTCAATAGTGTTTACAATTCTCTTCCACCTCACATGAAACCTCCTCAAGGCATGGCTTTGGTAAGGTATCCCGAAGGCCTTGATGCTGAAATGACTTATCAGTTAAGGGAGAGAGATTACTTAACCTTAGAAGACATGTAGAAAGGAGATGTGAGCGTAGAAGCAAACATAATTGAAAAAATAAATAGGTTGAGATCAGAGAAGAGGGTAACTTATAAAGATGACCTACTACCCTCAACGTCAACTTTTGACACAAAAATCGACAACCTAGTGAAGGTAATGGAGAGGATGCTTGAAAAGATTAATTTGAATGACAGAGTGCCCCCAAGAGAACCTCAAAACACCCAAAATAGAAACAGAAATCAGAATTATAGAAGAGAAAACAATCAAGACAACCAAAAGGAAAAAGACCAACAGATTAGACCTCCCTTCCAGCAAAACTATGTAGATCAATATGAAGAAGATAGGGAGTTGGAAAGGTTGGGAGAAGCTCATGTAAACTTGATTGGATCAGACAGTGGGAATGATGTTGTCCTCACTAAGGAAGAACAAGGTTTCTTCTCTGATCACAGAAGAAACACCTATGAAGATTCTGATGACTATAGATTGGGTTTTGAAAATGCAATCATGGAGGTGCACAAACAATACAATCTTAGGATCAAGGGAAACATAGATAATTCAAAGGATAAGAACACTAATACTGCTATCAAGAAAAACACAGAAACTCAGCCCAAAAATACAACAGAAAAAACCAACATTTTGACCAAGAAACCAGACATAAACAAAGACAAAAGTGTCCAGCCAAATGTTGAACAAAGTACCCCTAGCACTTCAGCTAGTGGTCCTAATAAAATTGTCCCAATTGAAAAGACAGATGTAAATATGAACAAGTAAATTGTTCCTTTCAGCCTTGAGGGAGAGATTGCTAAGATAAAAATTACCATTCCCCTAGCTGAACTAGTAACCTAAGAAGTGTACAAAAACCAAGTTTTGAAAGCTTTGAACTAAGGAGGTGATACTAAGACCTTGAACTTGACAGATGAAAAACCTGAGTTGTTGTTTGGTGCAAAAGTTGAAGGAAAATGCCAATAAGGGGCTGTCCCTCCCTTCTATGTTAGCTTGAACATACACGAGAAAATTTTACACAATGCCATGTTAGATTCAGGAGCTTCACACAATCTAATGCCCAAGGTGGTAATGGAAAGCTTAGGCTTAGAAATTACTAAACCATACAAAGACTTGTATTCCTTTGACTCAAGCAGAGTCAAATGTTTGGGTTTAATCAAAGATTTGCGTGTTAAATTATCCCAAATCCCTGCTAATAGTTTAGTCATGGATATAGTTGTAGCTAACATTCCCCCTAAGTATGGCATGCTCTTATCAAGATCTTGGGGAGCCAAAATTCAGGGAAGCCTTCAAATGGACATGTCTTATGCCACTATCCTTATTTTTAACCAAAACAAAAGACTATACAGGGAATCTCACATGAAGTACATGGTGAGAAATATAGACAAACCAAACAACTCTCCAATCTATTCTATTCAATCAAGTTTAGATTCCTTTATCTTATGTAACGAAGATGAAATCACTCAACAAGATAAGGAAAACATAGACCCAATCAGTTCACCAGAACAATCAAATCTTCCCTCGAATCAAATTCAAAACATTGACAATCAACAGCAACAAGAAAATGAAAATGAGTCAAATATACTTTGGACAATAAACTTTGATGGATCCTGTAATAAAACAAGTGCAGGGGCAGGTGTTTGGATTCAAAATACGAATCAAATTTTTTCATATAAATTAGATTTCCCATGCACTAACAATATTGCTGAGTATGAAGCACTTCTCCTAGGCTTACAATTGCTTAAACAATTAGAAGCCCAGAGGATATCAATCTTAGGAGATTCTGAACTTATCATAAGACAAATCAAAGGAGAATAATCTGCTAGAAATCCAAGGCTTAGGGAATATCGAAACGTTGACCTAGATTTATTGAAAACCTTTGAAAAATATGAACTTATTTTCATTCCTAGAGCATTGAATCATCTAGCAAATGAGTTTTCCTTCAATGCCAGCAACTTCCAAATACCTGAGATAAATGAACAGCTTAGTGTAAAATTAAAACACATGTCTGCTATGCCTGATAACAAAGATCACTCGCAAGTGTTTGACTCTGAAAAACACATAGATGATTTCTTAAAATCAGAAAATGATTTCGACATACTAATATCAGAAACCAGCCATAAAGAAAATTGTTTGTATATTGAACAAATCCCAGAAGTTGAAGTGACATATTCTGCTGATATAAATCATTATGAGATTCCTTTTGAAGAAGAGATAATTGAGAACACATACCAAGAAGACTTGGAAGTTTTACAATGCAAAAATGATAAAATTCCAAGAGGTCTCACACCTTTAGAACACCTTTTTGATTTTAACGATGTAGCCAAAGAACCGAGAATAGAGCCTATGGAAACAAATGTAGAAGAGCATAACATAGGCATTTCAGCAGAACCCAAGATGATTAAACTATCTAGCACTATCTCAGCTCACATAAAATTGCAATATATAGAGTTGTTCAAAGAGTTTAGAGATATTTTTTCTTGGGGATACCAAGATTTGAAATCATATGATACCAGCATCATCCAGCACAAAATTCTCCTCAAATAAATTCAAAAGCCTTTCAAACAAAATTTGAGGAGAATAAATCCTCTCTTACTACCTTTAGTTAAGGCAGAAATTGAAAAGATTCATAATGCTAGGATCATTGTACCAATTAGATATTCAGAATGGGTATCGAACTTAGTTTCTGTTAGAAAGAAAATAGGCAAAATCAGGCTTTGTATTGACTTCAGAAATTTAAACAGAGCCTCTTTAAAAGAAAACTACCCCTTACCCAAGATGGACCATATACTTCAAAGGGTAGTTGGGTCAAAAATGATATCCCTCTTAGATGGGTTCTCGGGTTACAACCAGGTGTTAGTGCTCCCAAGTGATAAAATAAAAACTTCTTTTACCACACCTTGGGGCACCTTTATGTATGTCAAAATGCCTTTCGGATTAATGAATGCAGGGGCCACCTTCCAAAGGGCCATGGGCATAGCCTTTTTTGAAGATATTGGCTATTTCATAATTATTTACCTTGATGACATAACCGTTTTCTCAAAAACTGATGAGGAAAATTTGATTCACCTGAGAAAAGTTTTTGAGAAGTGTAGGAAATCTGGCTTGTCATTGAATCCCAAGAAGACACTCTTTGGTCTCCAAGAAGGTAAACTTCTTGGCCATATAATTTCGGAAGAGGGAATCAAAATAGACCCTACAAGGATAGATGGCATATTACAAATCAGTCATCCAAGAAGCCTCAAAGAGTTGCAGTCTTTCATCGGAAAGATTAATTTTCTGAGGAGGTTTATCCCTAATCTTGCTAAGCTATTAAAAAAAATTACAAACATGCTTAAGAAATATGTCGGTGTAAAATGGACTTTACCAGCTAAACAATCATTCGAACTGGTCAAACAAGCTCTTACTCAAACACCAGTCTTGATTAGTCCAGATTTTACCAAAGACTTTTACATCTTTTCTTTTGCATCTGAGCATACAATAGCTGCAGTTTTACTTCAAAAGAATGACTTGGGGCAAGAACAACCAATATCTTTCTTTAGTAGGGCCTTAAGAGATGCTCCTCTCAAATATAACATCATGGAGAAGCAAGCCTTAACATTAGTGAAAGCATTAAAAGACTTTAGGGTCTATATTTTACACTCTCACATAATTGCTTTTGTTCCACATACTGTTGTCAAGGACATTCTAAGTCAAGACCCTGATGGTAAAAGGGGAAAATGGATTGCAACTATTCTTGAGTATGACTTAGAAATCAGACCCACCAAACTAGTTAAAGGGCAAGGATTAGCGAAACTTATGGTTGAGTCTAACTTCCAAGCACTAGACATGAATATGGTAGATGTTTTGGAAGAAATAGAAGAATCTACTGGTCCTTTTATTGAAGAAAAATTTCTGAATTCTCCTTGGTATGCTAACATTATTTATGTGTTTTTATATTTAAATTCCCCTCCTTCTTTATCTAAAACTAAAGCTAGGTTTTTGAAACAAAAAGCTTTGAGTTTTTGCATCTTAGATGGTGTATTATATTGGAAAATTCTGTTGGAATTTTGTTTAAATTTTTACTTGAAGATGAAGCAGGAAAAATCATGCATGAGTTGCATGACGGAGAATGTGGAGGACACCTCTACTGGAAGGCCACAGCGAACAAAATTCTTAGATCTGGTTACTATTGGCCGACCCTTTTCCTAGACACTCAAAAGTTGGTCATGTCTTGCCATAAGTGTCAAATCTTTGATGGAAAAAGAAAACTTCTTCCCTTACCCTTACATCCTATCAGAGTTGAGGCACCTTTTCAACAATGCGGTTTAGACTTGATTGGAGAAATTCACCCATCCTCCTCGGCTCAACATAAGTGGATCCTCACAGCCACTAACTTCTTTACCAAGTGGATATAACTATACCCTCTAGGAATGCTAATGACTCTGCCATTATCAAGTTTCTTGAAACAAATATCCTATCCAAATTTGGTTGTCCCGGAAAAATCATAACAGATAATGATGCTGCTTTTAAATCTAAGAAGATGGTTGATTTCTGTTACAAATACCACATAACCTTGGGCCATTCCACTGCTTACTCTCCCCAAGGAAATGGATTAGCTGAATCTTCCAACAAGAGCCTCATCAATATCATTAAAAAATTGTTGGAACAAAATCAGAAATCATGGCACAGTAAACTGGTTCATGCCTTATGGGCTGATAGGTTAACTACAAAGAAATCAATAAATATGTCCCCCTATCAGCTATTTTATGGCATGGATGCAGTATTTCCCACCTCATTGGGAGTGCCAGTCATGAAGCTCCTTCAAGAAGTGTAGGTTGAAGAGAATGATATGCAAAGGAGAATCAATCAAACCATCCATTTATAGAAGACAAGATAAGAAGTTTATGAGAGAACGCAATTGTTCCAAAAAAATATGAAGAATCTATTTGATAAGAGAACTAAGGCAGAAAATTTCCAAGTTAGAAATGTTGTTCTTAAGTGGGATTCAAGGTGAGAAGAGAAGGGAAAACATGGCAAGTTTGAGAACTTGTGGAAAGGTCCTATATTGTTCATGCTGAAAGGGGTCACAATGCATTTTTCTTAAAAAAATTGAATGGAGAAGATCTGTATGGAGGTCCTGTCAATGGCAGGATGCTAAAGCATTACTTCTACCAGGAATCATGAGTTTCAAAGCATTTTATTTTTTCATTGTAAATATCATAGTCTGAACATTGCATTCAAGGTTATAAAAACAAAAATACAAAAATAGTGAAAGAAAGAAAAGAGGGCAGATTATAAAAACAAGAAAGGTACAGCCCCATACCAAAAAGAGAAAAAAATTTGAAAGTGTGCAAGTTCAAATGCCACTCCTAAAGAACACACTTCTAGTTAGTCAAACAACCTAATCTTGACTAATTAGTTTTTAATTTTTTGCTGATAGGATAGTGAATTCGATTTTCCAAACTGTTTAATCTTGGCTTATCAATAGATAGTTTAGGATAGAAATTAAAGGTTCAAACATGCCCAAAATCTAAACCTAAGTTTCCAAAGAGAATGACTCAAATCTGTTTCAAATTCTGAGATAAGAAAGATGTAAATCTGGTTCCAATTAACTCAAAATCTGAACCAGTTGACAAAGGAAAGACAGCTCAAACAAAAGTCAAAACAGAGCTGCAAAAAAGAGAAAGGAAATGCTTTGATATTTCAGATCCTACGCCTTCCATTTTACTTTAATTTTTTGCAAAATAAGATCTATGTGCAGCTTGTTTTTTATGCCATAGATTAGCGACAAGTTAAACTGTTCAATCCTGACTTGTATGCTTTTAAATCTCTGTTGTAGAATTTAGAGAATAAAAATCTGTTGGACATTTTAATCCCAACAGATAGTAGATTAGGTAGAGAATCATATGGGCTCAACTATTTAACCTGAGTCCATGAAGAGATAAGGAGTAGAAATAGATTAGATTTCATGTTTTCAAAAGAATAAAATGTTGTAAAAGAGTTTTCCAATCCAAGTGAAATCTAATGAAGAAAAAATGTTAGATCAGTAAGATTGGGTAGGTAGAAAGTTTTTTTGATGAAGTTCCATTGTTTTCCATGGCTGCTGACTTTTCCAGAGCAAAAGAAGAATATCCAAGCAAAGAAAGGCAGCCCAATGGATGAGGCATTGATCAGCCTCCTAGAGAATGCAAGTCTTAAATTCTTGATGCCTTCAAGAAGGCACCATCCCCAAGTGGAGCCACTGTTAGCCACCTATAAAATTTGTTATACGAAAAGGTGGCTAAATAATTTTTTGGAGCCTTCAAGTACCAAATTTTATTGCAAAAAAGTGTTACCTCTTGAAGACTCTTGAAGGCCTCGTGCCTCTGTCCAAAATCTTCACTGTTGTGCCCATTTTACACTCTGGAATTCTGCTAATTTCATGAAAACAGTCTGCTGCAAAATCCCTTTTTCCCCCTCCATTTAAAAACTAACCTTCATTTTCTCTCCTTTTCTCCCCATAAGATTCCTCTATTTTCATTTTTCCCCTGTTCCCCCTTCATAAAATCCCCTTTACAAAAGTTTAAAACTTCTTTTGAACTCTGTCCAAACCCCCAAATCCTTCGAAGTATCTTGAAAATGTCCTAAAAAACAAGTATTTTGACTATGGGTCTAAGCCCCTTTGGGCTAAATCCAAACCTTTTCCCCTCCAGGTGCCCCAGCGCTAGAACCAAGTGCTAAGGTCCTGAGTGCTTATCGCGTCGGAGCAACTCACGGAGTGCATTGGTTTGGGCATTGAACAAAAAATCTCATGCCGATTAGCCCTGTATATTATAGTCCCTGATCATATTGCATTTCATATAGACCAAGGCCCTACAGTCGGGTTCCTATCCACTTTGTATATATAAAACCATCCCGACACACGAAACCTTTGTTTATATTAATTTTTGTGTTTTTTGTAGGTTTTGAAAAGGTTTCCGCCGGTGCAAAGCTTAATTCACTCCCCACCGTCGATCTGATCTGCAGATCGACGGTCCAAAAATCAATCACCCCGATGGTCCCCACAGTTACTTACTGTACAAAACCGGAGCAGTTTTGATCGCACCGCCTTTGTCGGGTAAGTGGTATTTCCAATTCGAGCACGATCAATGCCACAGGCCAACACGTGGCCTTGAACGGTTTGGAGATACCGCCCTCCTCGGGCGTTAAATATCGACTGTGAGCTCGGCGTGATATGGACGCACGTCGTCCGATCTGAGGCCAGCTCATCGGATGGTGATTGCGCTCAAAAGAAGCTTGGGTGATGAAATGAGGTACGACACATTTATCTAAGCATCTCTGCCATCGATTTGATTTGCAGATCGATGGCCCAAAATCAGTCGCTCTGGTCCCCACAGCCACGGTAGCAGTCAGCGGTCCCACAGAACCGGTGGTCCCAAACACCTAGTCAACATCCACGCAGCAGTAGCGGATTGGGGAAGGCCTTGTTTGTTTGCTCGTTTGGTCGTAAAATCCGGATCCGGGGAGATTTATAGGGCATATTTCATAAGGATTTCGGGCCACAATCACCCTAACGTCAGTAGGCCCCAAAATGGTCCTGGGGAACTTTATATGGAGGATTTCATAAGGATTTTGGGTCACAAACACCCTGACGTCAGAAAGCACCTTTTGTGACCCTAAATGGTTATGCAGCTTGGTTTTATTGAGAGTTTTGAAGTCCAGTTATGTTGTTTCATAAAGGGTGATTATATGGTTTTTCCATTATACCGAATAAAAATCCGAAGGCTGGGGTTTCAATTCTCGCGCCTTCAATTTATTAAAGAGAAGCCATCCATGGGTTCAAATTTCTATGCCTCATCAATACTCCAAAGGAACTGATGCCTCACGATCCCTGCGCAGCACTGCACACAACGAGAACATAGTAAATGAATAAAAAATCAAAGATTATCAGTGTCGAAGACAGAAACATAACAGAACAGGAGATTGAAGATAGATTTGTGGGGGATTACGACTAATATTGATTATCAAAAGCCTAATCCTCCCAATTAAAACACAGTTCAAAGAAAATCATAAGTGTTTATCAGATAGCAAGGCCTCCACCACCACATCTGAGGCAAATTGATTCCTCCCAGCTACCACATTGCCACCTGTGCCTCTGTTATCACTCAGGCCTTCCTTGAAGTTGTAAGAAAAGGAAAGAAACCTGAGGTAACCACTAACCAACCTTCAGATACAGAGTCTAGCCAATCTGTATCCAGAGAGGGCTCTCTCTTTAAAATTTAGCTTTGTTCTTAGAAAGTTTTAGGCTAGTTATAAGTCCAAGAAATTTGGTTTGAATTTGAATGGTGGAATCCGCCAACTGAGGGAAATATTGAGTATTTTTAGGCCATTGGGCTATGAAGTCAAAAGGATGGCTTTACTGGATTAAGTTTCTACACACAAGATGGCTTTGCAGGGCAAGATAGCCAAACAGAGAACAATTTTAGATATTAAAGTGAATGGAATGGATTTTGAAGGGATGAAAGGCAATTAAGAATATTTCAACATGTTCAAAAGAAAGAAAGTGAATGATTACAAATAAAGAGAAGTGAAGAATTCTTTACTATAGTAATCAAAATGTTTAAACTAGCGAAACAAGAGCAATTAAGAATTTGTTGTTTATAACCAGTTTAGAAGAAAACATTTAAAATAATCACAATTGAAATCAGAGTACACTTAAGCAAGTTCTGATTTTTTTTTTTTGGGAAATTATTTAGAAATGGAACACAGTGATATTATAAACAGATATAAAACTTAAAAAATAGGATAGAAAGAACTTATTGAACTGTAGTCGGACACATGAATCCTGCAAAAAGTCTTGAGCTTCAAATCATCATCCAGCAAGCCACAAAGAAATTTCTCCAAAGCACTTTTATTCCAAAAAATCAATGTTACAGCAAAGTAGTAGAATCCACCCTCAATAAGTCAATCGAGGGCTTATTTATACACAAGATTATTTAAAATATCTCATAACAAAAGAGATATAATCTAGGGTGATTAATGAATAGGTTACAATAAAAATGGAGACAGATGGTCTCGTAAATAGGATAAATCAGTTGATGTTGTGTGCTGTCTCCTCTTTTTTAGAATGTGCTGGAAGCAGTTCCTCTATTTTAGCTCGTTGCTATCTTCTTGAGTAATTCTTTTCTGACTGCCTTGCTTGTCTGATACTCTTTTATTCTTACTGATATACTTTAACTGCTGAACTGACACTCTTTGACCTTTATTCACTTATTTATCCTTTATCAAGATATACCTCAGTAAAATAGGCAAAAATTTCACCCAAGGATAAATTTTATAAAAGTTCCATCATCTCATCCCACCATTTAACTTCTGCCACTCTGGTCCTTTGTAATTTTCTCAATGTTTCATCAGCTTCAGTGTATTTGAAAAAATTAGGATGATATGGAAACAAATGTTTTATTTCATGTTCAAGATAAAATAAACTCTCCAATTTTTCATAAAGACTTTTCCCTGTTGGCAATGTTCCTTCTACTTTACTGGTTGAAGAACTGGCTTGATCATCAATCTGTTTGTTTACTTTCTTAACAAAACTTTCCAAATCCATTAATCTACCTTCTTCAATAACAGGACTGGGAAAACCTTTATTTAACACAACATCAAATCTTTCTTTGAAGGTAAAAATTTCTTGCTGCATGTCTGAACACCTTCTTTCAAGATTTTTCATAAGAGTCCTTTTGGTAAAAACTCTTTTGATTTCCAAGATGGTTCATGTTTTGTCCTGAATTCCAAATTATGCAAGTTTCTGCTCATTCTGAGTATTCAAAAAATTTATAAGTCTATTGGCTTCTTCTGGCATATTCCCTAACTCTTCCCTTGCTTTCTCAATTTCTTCCAGAGCCAATCTGACTAAATACTGCTGTTCATATATTATTTGAATAGAAGACCAAACATTTTTTATTGATTGAATAATGTTATACCAAAGAATTTCTTTTAATTCACTAAAAGGTCTTTCCATTGTAAGATCCTTTTCCAATGCTTTAACTGATTTTTCTAGTTTTTTTATTTCTCTTGTCTTCTTAGCAATATTCATTTTTGATTGATCATATTTATTTTCCAGAGTAGAAATCTGAGACTTTAAGCTTTGGAGTTCTGTCACTTGCAGTTTTAATTCATTCATTGCTTTGATTAATTCATCAGAACCCTTATCAGAAGTGTTCACCTGTGTGAGCTCTGCTTGTTGGCATGTGATTGATGTACCTGTTCCTGTGGCTGCCTGTGTTGTAGTTGCTGGAATAATGGGCTCTTTATCTTTTAATGCTTGCTCAAGTTCTTTTTCTGTTTCAGCAATTCGTTCATTCATTTTTAAAAGTAAGTCCATCACCTCTTCTTTTGAATTTTTCTTCATTACTTCTTCAGTCTGAGGGTGCCTTGAAGCTGGTAGTTTCAATTGTTTCCTTAATGCAGCAATATCATCATCTTTCTTTTTAATCAATGCTTCAATACCCTTAACATCCTTTGGATTGTGACCTAATCCAATTATTATCTCTTCCAATGTTTTTATCCTGTTATCTTTGGCTTGAGAAGAAGCCTTTTCAATCTACAATTGTGTACTGGTGTTCTCCAAAGAATCTTGCATTTTATGAGCTGCCATTGCTTTGTCAATAAGCGTGGAATAGATCATTTCTCCAGTCTTCTTGTGTAATTCAATTTGATCTAATGGATGAATATCTTTTGCTAGGACCTCAAAATTGGTCCTGACGTAATCAACTGCTGTCTGTGGTTTTGGCACTTTAGATTTGAAATGGCTCATTAACATTCTCCCTTGTTGAATGTCAAACGCTGACATCAATCTCTCTTGATTTTGTGGAGCCATTTTAAGATACTGATTATACACCTGGACCCTTAGTGGATCATTCCTTGTTTTTATATTGATAAATGTCTTTTTTATGTCTCCTATATCTTTCATTGGCTGCTTGAATGAAAACATTTTAGGACTTGGCTGAATAGTAGTGACTGTCCCACTAATTGATCTTGTTAACTAACTATCCTCTCTCTCTGGACTATCAATGATTTCATCACTATATTCTACTTCTGGTGGAGAATTCACTTTTTGTCTTTTGGTCTGAGGCTGTTGTGAAGATTCATTAAGAGGAGTAGTACCTTCAGCCTCTCTTTTCTTGCCCTTTTCCACTTTATATGGAGTCTGTAAGATTGATATTTTTGTTGATTTGGTTTGAACAGAAGAAACCTGTACTTGATCCTGTCCTTTGGAAGTTTGAGGTTGTTCTGTCATTTTGAATGTTTCAATCACTTGTATTTCAGGCTCTTTCTCTTTTCCTTTGGATTCAACTGCAATTGATGGAATTTTTTCCTGTAATTCCTGTTGAAAATTCCCTGCTGAAGAAGGACCAATGTCTGGTACCTGCACTTGCCCAAAAAATTCTAGGTCAAGCATTTTTCCAAGATCTTTCATTACATTGTCCATATTGACTTCTTCACTATCCTGTTCAATTAATGTTCCCTCCACCCATTCATATTTATGAGCATATTGTTCAATTTTTTGAATCCTATGATGGATGTAAGGTCGTGATTTATTTTTCATTCTTTTTTCACAAATGAAGCTGAATGGGTCATAAGGGGCCCAGTAGAAACGCTTTTGCAATCTGAAATGGTCTTCTAGTATTCTTTCAGCTTCTTGTCCAGCATCCCTAGAATTGCATATAAATGGACCTAATTGACCTTTGATTCGGAGTTGGGCTTTCTTCTTTGCATTACAAAAATGAATAATATGAGAGTTATTCATTTGCCTGAAGTACTCTAAAGCAAAAAGTCTCATAAGCACATAATTTTCCAATTTAAATGGACATAATTCAAATCCATATATTCTAACTTCTGTATAATTTTGGTACAAGTACCAATCACCAATTTTGTAGTGCTTTGAAAGTTGCAGAGTTTTCTTAATTTCATTGCTGAGTATTGGAGGAGGAACTCCTGTCAACAAGGTAGTTGCAGGGTGTATAAACAGATCAATGAATTCATTATAGGAATAAGGAGAATCTCTGGAATTATGGGTGATGGTTGACCAAAATATGACAGACCTGGGATTTCCTTGGACATTAAGCTTTTGAACATGGAAAGGAAAGTTTTCAGACTGGTAATATAGCATGAGATGGTAAATGACTGAAGAATACCTGAACACTTTCTCATTCTCTAATCTCATGAATTGATCATGGATTTTATTTGCAATATAGGATGCAAAGTCATATTTGACAGCAGGAGGCTGTCTAGGAGTGAAGATAGACAATAATACTAGAGTTAACTCATCAACATACTCACTAGTATTAAAGCCCATGATAAAAGAAATCATATTCAGAATGATTTGGCCTATTTCAGTAAAAAAGGCACTAACATAGGGAGGTGGGCCCTTGGGTTGATGTTCAAGTAACATGAAAGTTTGACAGATGTGTTTTACCTCTTCAGGGGATAACTGAGTAGATTTTTCAAGCAATTCTCCAATAGACAAGGGAGTGAGGTTTTGACCAAGTTCAAAATGGAGCATATCATTGATAGACTGAGCAGTAATAGGGAAAAGGACATTCTGGTTTGGGGATAAAACTGCTCTCTGAATTGGATCATAATTAGCATGGCAATAATGGATAATTTCAGGGAAGATATGGATTGAGGGTAAAAGGTATCTCGGGAAATTAGATTCTCATAACCCAATAACGTCCAAGCCATTCAAATAATTATCTCTGCAGCGACAATGAATTCGAAGGGGGCTTTCACTGAAAACTAAGTCTTTGATCTGAAAATCTTTATCCACTAATGGCAAATATTCCAATTCTCTATGAGGGGCGTTCAATGGGGCAACATTTAAAGCCACCGAGACTTCCATTTTTGGTTCTTTTGGATTCAAAAACGGAAATTCGGGGGTTTTTATGAAAATGGAGCACAATTTCAGGTTCCGACGGGGGAAACGGGTACAATTGCAAGTTCAGGAATATTATTTATAGTCTTTAGGATCAAGGAATGAACTAGCAATCAAATTTAACTCTGTTTTAGTGAAAAAACAAAGAAAGCTGAGTTTCTTTCAGATTTCAGGGCGAAATGGAGTAAATACCTGTTTTTAGAGGAAAAACTGTGATTAACAGGTACCAGCTGGTGGCGAGTGAATACTGGAGCACTGGTCTGCTAGTAGCTTTCAGTAGAATTCAGTTGGATAGTAGTTGACAGTTGATTTTTGAATTTCTTTGCATGGAGGACAAAGTCGCTTTCAGTACACAGAATAATGAAAAATGCGCGAGTTTTTGTTTTATTTACAAATTCAAACGGGTGGGGAATATTTTATTATTTTATGGGATGACATCAGCGTACGTGAGGCGAGTCACAGGGGAACGGTGGTAAGCGGTTTATTCCGCACCACCTTTGGAAGTAGGTGGTATTTCAAAAATTGGCAGTGATTCCATTGAGCAAACGACACGTGGCTAGAGCACTGTTTGGAAACCGCTTCCATTTCGCGAGTTATCTATCGGACGAAGGATGTGCAGCGAAATGAACGAGGGCCGTGGATCTCCGAGCGGGCAATCGAACGGTGATTCGGGACGAGGAGATGGCATAGGAATTAATGCGCGGGCCCGACGCATTTAATATCCATTAATCATTCCGGGAGGATTTCGATTGGCTGGAAAGATTATTAATTAATCCTGATGATTAATTAATCTCTTTGCGTATAATGACGGTGGGGGGTAATGAATGGGTTAATTTTCGAAGTTTGTTTTGAATTTAGACTTTCGGTTTTATTTTTCCGTTTTAAACATATAAAACATATGCTTAAATCCTTTTTCTTATGTTTTTATTATATGGTAATAAACTGATATGATTTGTTTACCATAGGGGGCGGGGTTGATATATACAGATATATTTTAGCCAAAGGGTTTGTAAAGTGGATATTTTTATTTTGAATATGTGGGATTTATTTAACTTTGGCTTAAAATTATAATACAAAGGTTTTTTGGGATATTTATATAGGAGGAGTTATATACTATAGGAAAAAGATTATTTCAATAGGGATTTAATAAATAAATTAGAGTTAATATGACAAAGGACAAGGTAAACTCAAAATACTTTAACATAACCAAGGAAGTAAAGATTTTTAAAAGCAAATTGCATTATCATAACTTCATCACTTAAACTCAGAATAAAAAGTAATTTTGAGGGATTTTTATGGAATATTGCATGATTTTCCTAAGTAAAATGGGATTTTACTTAGGAAAAGCTTTTTGAGAAGTGGATGAAATGTTATAATGGATAATTTCAAGTACTTAGGTCTTTTTCAATTATTGGGCCGAGGGTCCGGTCCCTCCAAAAGTCAAGGAAATGCCTTGAGCCCCTTTAATCTTCAAATACCTTAGCACTCGGGGGAAATTAGTGAAATTTTTAGGGAAAATGAGAGGGGAAGTTAATAATTTGACTTTGCTCTGTTGTGAACTTCTTCCAATGTAGTATATGCCTTTGCACTTTGTGATGAAAGTAAAATTGAACATATTTGAAACCATCATTCATCACATGTAATACTGTAACAACATCTACCTACCCTACTTACTTACTCTACCATTTTCTCTTCTTTATTAGGGTGCACTTAGACTGGAAAACCCTTATCAATCTTCTTTTCCTTTTACATGGCAAATCTATCTATTTCTACACTTATCACATCCAAGGGCTCAGATTAAACTGTTGAGCACATTTTATTAACTCTATCTATCTACTTATCTACCAAGATTAAACTGTTTGGTCAGATATTTATTCTCTATTCTACAACATGAAATTGAAAAATGAATGAGTCAAGTTTAAACAGTTTGACTCTTCATAAATTGTGGCAAAAGTTTGACACGCTGCACACAATTGCTTTATTACAGAAAATGAAATAGTAGTGGCATTTGGATTTGCACACTTTCCTGGTCTATTTTTGTTTGGGGTTCATTTCTTTCACTTTTTTGACCATTTTATTCTTTTTACCCTTTGATTTTTCTTTTAGGGTATACCCTCTTTACATTTTTAAATTTTTTGATTTTTTAAGAATATGGAACACCTTTGCACAAGAAAAAGGTTTGACCATATTGCATAGTTCAATAAGACAAACATGAAAAATGACACCTATTGGTATAGGAGTCTAACATTGGCTCCACTTGGGGATGGCTTTTCCTGGTGAAAAGTCAAGAACAGCATGTCAGATACCTTAAATGCCTTTAACTGAACCATGAAATTTTCTTTTTCTGGTAGCTTTATTGTATATATGATAGTGAAACTTCTGAAGCTTAGGGCCTTCACTTCGGGCTTCAACTCCAAAAAGTCACCATCCAATCAAAACTGATGCATTAGAAAGGATATATTATGTACAAGTTAGAAAAAAAAAAAAAAACATCCTAGTAAATGGGATCAAAATAGTGCTTTAGCATTCGACCATTGACTGGTCCTTCCTTAGCTTCTGAACCATCCAAATTCTTCAAAAAGTATGTGTTATTTCCCTGTAAAGCATGAATGATGTAAGGTCCTTTCCATAAGAAATCAAATTTCCCATGTTTTCCTTTATCTTCCCTTTTGGAATCCCATCTCAGAACTTTGTCTCCTAGTTGAAAAAATTTTGCTTTAGTCTTTTTGTCAAACAAATTCTTTAATTTTTCCTGTAAAACTTGTGATCGTTGATACACTTCTTCTCTGGTCTGCTGCAAGTGAATTGTTTGGTTTATTCTTCTCTGAATATCATTTGGTTCTACTTGAGCCTCCTGAAGCAATTTCATAACAGGAATTCCTAAGGATGATGGAAATCTTGCCTCAATACCATAAACTAATTCATATGGACTGGTCCCAATTGATTTCTTAGTTGTAAGTCTATCTGCCCACAATGCATTGGTAAGTTTCTTATGTCAATTCTTTTTATTCTCTTCCAATAATTTTTTAATGATATTAATAAGGCTTTTATTGGAAGATTCTGCCAGTCCATTACCCTGAGGATAATAGGTTGTTGAATGGCCTAAAGTGATGTGATATTTATTGCAGAAACTAATCATTTTCTTAGACTTAAATGCGGCAGCATTATCTGTTATAATTTTCTCTGGACAGCCAAATCTTGAAAGTATATTGGTTTCTAAGAACCCTATAATTACAGAATCATTGGCTTGTCTGTATGGGATAGCTTCAATCCATTTAGTAAAGTAATATGTGGCAGTAAGGATCCATCTGTGTTGCCCAGAGGAAGGGGGATGGATTTCTCCAATAAAATCCAGTCCCCATTGTTGAAAGGGTCTCTCGGTGGAAATTGGTTTTAATGGTAAAGGTAACAATTTTCTTTTGCCCTCAAAGATCTGACACTTATGACAAGAAGTTACAAATTTCTTAACATCTGAAAACAAGGTTGGCCAGTAAAAACCAGCCCTTAAGATTTTATCTGCAGTTGACTTCCAGTAGAGGTGTCCACCACAATCTCCTGCATGAAATTCATTAAGAACCTTGTCAGTTTCATCTTTCAATAAACAATTTAATAGAATTCCATCATGATTCGTCCAAAAAAGAGCACTATCTAAAATACAATATTTTAAAGATGTCATTTTCAAAAACCTTTGTTTCGTTCTGGACAACCCTGGAGGAGCTTACAGGTTTAACAAAACATAAATGATATCAGTGTACCAGGGTGAGTCTAAAAATGCTTGACTGATTTGTGGAGTCGCCATCTCCTATTCGTCATCCAGTTCGTTAATATCCAAGGCTTGGCAATTTTTTTCAGTCATGAGTTGAGCCAAACCTTGACCTTTTATGAGTTTTGTTGGTTTAATTTCAATATCATATTCTAATATGGTAGCTATCCACTTACCTCTTTTGCCTTCAATACCATCTTGAGTTAAGATGTCTTTAACGACAGCATTAGGTACATAAGCTATCACATGAGAATACAATATATAAACTCTGAAATATTTAATTGCTTTCACAAGTGCAAAAGCCTGTTTCTCCATGATATTGTATTTCAAAGATGCATCTCTAAGTGCTTTACTAAAAAAGGCCATTGGTTTTTCACATCCCTGATCATCCTTTTGTAGTAAAACAGCTGCAACTGTATGTTCAGAAGCAAATGAAAAAATTATGAAATCTCTATCAAACTTTGGACTGGTAAGCACTGGTGTTCTGGTTAAATCCATTTTGATTTCTTCAAATGATTGCTTGGCTTCTACAGTCCAGTCAATACTTGAATCCTTTTTTAACATGTTAGTAAGCAGTCTAAGTAATTTAGCTAAACTAGAAATGAATCTTCTCAAAAAATTGATCTTTCCTATGAAAGCTTGAAGTTCTTTAATGTTCCTGGGATGAGGTATCTGCAATATGGCTTGTATTCTTTCAGGATCAATTCTAATGCCATCTTTAGAAATAATGTGACCTATGATTTTTCCTTCTTCAAGACCAAACAATGATTTTTTCGGATTTAAAGAAATACCATACTTCCTGCATTTTATAAACACTTACTTTAGATGATCTAAATGTTGCTGATCTGTTTTGGAAAAAACAGTTAAATCATCTAGGTAAATAACCAGAAAATCATGTATTTCTTTGGCGAATGCAATTTCCATTGCTCTTTGGAAGGTAGCCCCTGCGTTTTTGAGTCCAAAAGGCATCTTAACATATTTAAAAGTACCCCATGGTGTTGTAAATGCTGTTTTGTCTTGATCATCAGGATGAACCAAAATCTGGTTGTACCCTGAAAATCCATCCAGAAGAGAAATCCTTGAAGATCCCACTACCCTTTGTAAGATATGGTCCATTTTAGGCAAAGGATAGTTGTCTTTTAAAGAAAATTTGTTCAAATTTCTCAAATCGACACATAGTCTAATCTCTCCAGTCTTTTTCCTTATTGGTACTAGATTAGAAACCCATTCAGAGAACCTAATAGGAGCTATAATTCCTGGTTCATACATTCTTTTAATTTCTTTCTCAATTGAAGGTATTAAACCAGGGTTAATCCTTCTAAGTTTCTGTTTGAATGGTTTCTGATCTGGTTTTAAAGGTATTGTATGTTGAATGATTGATGTATCGTATGACTTCAGATCTTCGTAGCTCCAGGCAAAAACATCCTGGAATTCTTTTAAAAGTTCAAAATATTTAACCTTTTGATCTTCTGGCAGATATTTAGATAGTTTAACCATCTTGGGATTTCCTTCAGTTCCCAAATTGACTTCTTCAATATCAGCTTTTAAAGGTTCCATTTTGGGTTTTAGTGGAATGTCATTTAAGTCAAAAAGATCTTCCAAAGGAGTTAATCCTTTGGGTAAATGATTATCTTTCAGATTAATAATTTCAGATTCATCTTCAATAATCTCATCGAATTCTATTTGTTTCAAATCCTGCATATCTTTTTTAGTGAATTTGGTTGGGTGAAGTATGTGAATTGCAGTCTCTTCTGAAATATTTGTTTCTTGTTCATCTAGTTGATCAGATTCATTGATTGTTGTGTCTTCATCTATACTACTATTAGAGAACTCATTTTCTAAAGTCAAAAAATTATTGATCTGATTATTATTTACAAACACTTTCCAATTCATGAGATTGTCCGGTATAGCAGGCCTATGTCTAATCTCAGCTGTAAACTGATGATTAGGTCCAAAAGGTAATTTACAGGTGCTAGCGAACATTGCAAGACTGTGAGCATGCAAATTTTGTTTTCTAGGAATTTTGGCAAGTTGAGCTTGTAGAAAAGTGTTGAGAATTTCCACAACTGTTTCTCTGTATTGTTTCAATCTGGGGTCTTTTGTTGAACATTCACCGTTGATTTGTTGAATAATTAACTCAGAGTCTCCTATGATTGTAACTCTAATTGCTCCTAACTTTTTGACATGTTTAAGCCCTAGCAAAAGAGCTTCATACTCTGCCATGTTGTTAGTGCATCTAAAGTTCAATCTATAAGCATGGCCTTCGGCAAGATCATTTTCAACATTATGTATCCAAATTCCAACTCCTGCTCCTAACTTATTCACTGAACCATCAAATTCTAAATGCCACAGAATTTCATGTTCATAATCTTCATCAACTGTTTTAACATGTTTCCTAACAGGGAGCTCTGGTTTTTCAATTTTTTCTGGTATCTCTTGAATGTTTGATGTTTCTTTGTTTTCAGAAATTTCTTCAATTTGAACAGTAGATTTAGTTGCAGTTTCTGTTTCTGGTGCTTCTAGTTCAGTGGGAAGGTTCAATTCAGCATTATAAAGGATGAAAGAGTCCATATCAGAATGTACTGAATAGACAGGGAAGTTTTCAGGCTTCTCATGGCTACTGACCAAATATTTCATCAAGGTCTCTCTGTATAGTCTTTTAGGCTGACCAAATACTGAAATAGTAGCATATGGCATATCTAGTTGAATAGATCCTCCGAGTTTGGCACCCCAGGATATGGACAACAACATACCATATTTGGGAGGAATATCGGCTACTACTATATCCATCAGAACAAATTTCGCAGGGTCTTGCACCAAAGTAACACACAGATCTTTAATCAAACCTAAACATCTTACCTGACTTGAATCAAAAGAAAAAAGATCTTTATATGGTCTGGTAATGTCAAGGTTTAATCTTTCCATCATAGCTTTTAGCATCAAATTATGGGACGCTCCAGAATCAAGCATAGCGTTATGAAGTATTTTGTCATGAACATTCAAACTCACATAAAATGGAGGAGTTCCTCCACTTTCTGGTTTGCCATTTACCTCAGGGCCAAAAAGGAGTTTGGGTTGATCATCAAGAACATTTACTGAATCATCCATTCCAGTAATGTTAACATTAAGGGATTTGCTGATTTGGCTTCTATAGACATCATGTTTAGCCAATTCTGATAAGGGAACAACTATCTTTATTTTGCCTATTTCAGCCTCTAGATTGAAAGGTTTTTCTATTTGAGCTCTAGTGTTTTGAACAATTGGATTTTCTCTGTTTTTTGGGTCTTCAGTGTTTTTCTCTTTTTCATGGGTGGGATTATGAGTTGAAGGTGTTTCTAAATTAAATTCTGCTAGTTCTTCTACGTTTCCTGCAAGAGGAAAAGTATTAGAAAGTTGTTTATTATTTGTTTAGTTATCAGACACATCTTCAATTATTGGATTTGTGGGGTTAGGACCTGTTCTAGAAAGAATTTGTACAGGAGGAGTGTTAGTTTTACCTTTGATGTTTTGTTTTACGGCTTTCTGTTTGCTATTCTCTGGCACATCAATCCGTCTGCTTCTCAAATTGTATTGTTTATGAACTTCATAAATTGTTGTGTCATATCCTTCTTTAAAATCAAAATTTTCTCCTGAATGAGTTTGAAATGTTTCAAGAATATGATTTTCTTGATCATCTTGAGATAGGAAAAATTCTGGTTCATTTTTGTTCTCAGTCACGTTATTTATTTCAACATCCTCGGTAGGCTCTTCAGAAGTTGAACCTTCAACAAAATTTTCTTGGAATGGTGGCCTGATGTTTTGGTCAGGGACATTTTTCCCAATATTTTGGTTTTGATTTCTTCTGAAGTTTGGGTTTCTAACAACATTTTGACTATCACCAGAAGAATTTCTTTCGATTGTCTCTACTCTGTCTCCCAGTCTCTCCATACCTTTAATAATTGCATCCAACTTTCTTTCAAAAGCTGAAGGCTCTTCATTTATAGGCATCCTTCTTTCGGCTCTAGCCCTAGCTCGTTTTTCTATCAAGTTAGCCTCAACACTAACCACTATTCTTTGCATCTCTTCTAGGGTTTGGGGAGCTCTTTCCCTAAGTGAATAAGCTATGTTAGAGTCAAAACCATCAGGGAATTTAACCAGTACTGAATCCGTAGGGGGTCTAAGGTTTTGAGGAACAGCGTTGTAAGCTTCGTTAAATCTGATGATATAATCTTGCACTGTTTCGTTAGGTCCTCTTTTCAATTTTCCAAAGTCAGATAGGATTTGAAGAGGGTCTTTTTTCTTCTCCCATCTATTTAAAAATGACCTATACAGGGCTGGTAAGTCAGCAATACTGTTTGGAGCAAGAGCCCTAAACCATGTCCTGACTTCCCCAGTAAGGCTCTGGACAAAAATTCTCATTCGAACATCATCAGCGTCAATTTCATAAAATTCAAAGTAATCATTCATCCTTTTGGTATGTTGTTGAGCAGTATAAGTACCTGAACCATCAAAAGGGGTGATTTTACTCTGATAATCTTGAGGCAAAGCAGCAGGGTTGCCTGGCAATCTTAATGGAGCATATCGGTTGGCCATTGGAAGGTGTAATGGAATAACAGGTGATGATGGCCTGGAAGGAGCGGGTGGAGGAGTAGAAGGAGTGGCTTGGGTTTGGGAAGCTTGAGGAAAAGTAGCTGAACTTGGGGAAGCTTCAGTAATTACAGAAATGTTTGAAGTTTCTTCAAAGGTCTGTTCAGATTGAATGGAATTTTGTAAATGTTTGTCAAGATGATATGAAACAAATCTCAATTGTAAATCTTCAAGAAATAATGGATCTGGAACTAGTTTGGATAATTCAGTTTCAGAAAAATTCACAAACAAAGATGTTTCAAATCGCTCGTCAAAAGGTATTTCATCAAAATATATAATCTTCACAGGACAGGATGCTGATCTAGAAAGAGGTATGGAACTTCCAGAACTTTCTTGACTTCCTCTTTCAGAGCTTTTTTGACTTTCTTGTCTTCTAAGAATCCTAGGAATCAGATTTGGATTATCGAATACCGGAGGTGGGTTTGGATCAGGATTTGATCTGGTATAACGAATTCTTTCTGAAGGCAATTTTCCTAGACTTTATATTTTTGGTTTTTGTTTTGAATGAAAATGAAAATACAACTTCGACAAATTCTTCAAGAAATTTAAGATTTTTGATTAAAAATTTGTCAAAGATTTATTGAACTAGAGAGTCTGATTGAACATTTGAAACTAAGGTTCAGTTGATAAGCTAAATCAGAGATAGACTGAAGCAACGTTTATTTACTATGCAGTTGCAGAGCAAAAGCATTTCAAAGGCTACCTAGCTAATCTTCAGACTCTGTCTATAGCTTATAAGCAAACAATATTAACAATAAAAATGATTTAGTTCCCCAGTGGAGTCGCCACTATGTTATCACTCAGGCCTTCCTTGAAGTTGTAGGAAAATGAAAGAAACCCGAGGTAACCACTAACCAACCTTCAGATACAGAATCTAGCCAATCTGTATCCAGAGAGGGCTCTCTCTTTAAAATTTATCTTTTTTTCTTTGAAAATATTAGGCTAGTTATAAGTCCAAGAGTTTTGTTTGAATTTGAATGGTGGAATCCGCCAACTAAGGGTACGATTGAGTATTTCAGGCCATTGGGCTATGGAGTCAAAAGGATGGCTTTACTGGATTACTATTCTACACACAAGATGGCTTTGTAGGGCAAGATAGCCAAACAGAGAGCAATTTTGGATATTAAAGTGAATGGAGTGGATTTTGAAGGGATGAAAGGCAATTAAGAATCTTTCAACATGTTCAAAGAAAGAAAGTGAATGATTACAAATAAAGAGCAGTTAAGAATTCTTTACTATAGTAATCAAAATGTTTAAACCAGTGAAACAAGAGCAATTAAGAATTCATTGTTTATAACCAGTTTAGAAGAAAACATTTAGAATAATCACAATTGAAATCAGAGTACACTTAAGTAAGTTCTGATTTATTCTTTTATGTCAATTATTCAGAAATGGAACACAGTGATATTATAAACAGATATAAAAATTAAAACATAGGATAGAAAAGACTTATTGAACTGTAGTCTGACACATGAATCCTGCAAAAATTCTTGAGCTTCAAATCATCATCCAGCAAGCCACAAAGAAATTTCTCCAAAACACTTTTATTCCAAAAAATCAATGTTACAGCAAAGTAGTAGAATCCACCCTCAATACTCCTTTCGAGGGCTTATTTATACAAAACTATTAAAAATATCTCATAACAAAAGAGATATAATCTAGGGTGACTAATGAATAGGTTACAATACAAATGGAGATAGATGGTCTCGTAGATAGGATAAATCAGCTGATGTTGTGTGTTGTCTCCTCTTTTTTAGAATGTGCTGGAAGCAGTTCCTTTGTTTTAGCTCATTGCTGTCTTCTTGAGTAATTCTTTTCTGACTGCATTGCTTGTCTGGTACTCTTTTATTCTTACTGATACACTTTAACTGCGGAACTGATACTCTTTGACCTTTATTCACCTATTTATCCTTTATCAAGATATACCTCAGTAAAATAGGCCAAAATTTTTTACCCAAGGATAAATTTTATAAAAGTTCCATCATCTCATCCCACCATTGAACTTCTGGCACTCTGGTTCTTTGCAATTTTCTCAATGTTTCATCAGCTTCAATGTATTTGAAAAAATTAGGCCGATATGGAAACAAATGTTTTATTTCATGTTCTAGATAAAATAAACTCTCCAATTTTTCATAAAGACTTTTCCCTGTTGGAAATGTTCCTTCTGCTATACTGGTTGAAGAACTGGCTTGATCATCAACCTGTTTTTTTACTTTCGCTACAAAACTTTCCAAATCCATTAATCTACCTTCTTCATTAACAGGACTAGGCAAACCTTTATTTAACAGAACATCAAATCTTTCTTTGAAGGTAAAAATTTCTTGCTGCATGTCTGAACACCTTCTTTCAAGATTTTGCATAAGAGTCCTTTTGGTAAAAACACTTTTGATTTCCAAGATGGTTCCTGTCCTGTCCTGAATTCCAAATTCTGCAAGTTGCTGCTTATTCTGAGTATTCAAAAAATTGATAAGTCTATTGGCTTCTTCTGGCATATTCCCTAACTCTTCCCTTGCTTTCTCAATTTCTTCCAGAGCCAATCTGACTAAATCTTGCGGTCCATATATTATTTGAATAGAAGACCAAACGTTCTTTATTGATTGAATAATGTTATACCAAAGAATTTATTTTAATTCACTTAAAGGTCTTTCCATTGTAAGATCCTTTTCCAATGCTTTAACTGATTTTT
This sequence comes from Pinus albicaulis, assembly GCA_034641835.2. Taxonomy (NCBI): domain Eukaryota; kingdom Viridiplantae; phylum Streptophyta; class Pinopsida; order Pinales; family Pinaceae; genus Pinus; species Pinus albicaulis. The sequence goes on along the minus strand of CM076578.1, from coordinate 1,847,074,830 downwards.
CTAGTTTTTTGATTTCTCTTGTCTTCTCAGCAACACTCATTTTTTATTGATCATATTTATTTTCCAGAGTAGAAAGCTGAAACTTTAAGCTTTGGAGTTCTTTCACTTGCAGTTTTAATTCATTCATTGCTTTGATTAATTCATCAGAACCCTTATCAGAAGTGTTCACCTGTGTTAGCTCTGCTTGTTGGCCTGTGATTGGTGTACCTGTTCCTGTGGCTGCCTGTGTTGTGGTTGCTGGAATAATGGACTCTTTATCTTTTAATGCTTGCTCAAGTTCTTTTTCTGTTTCAGCAAGTCGTTCATTCATTTTTAAAAGTAAGTCCATCACCTCTTCTTCTGAATTTTCCTTCATTACTTCTTCAGTCTGAGGGTGCCTTGAAGCTGGTAGTTTCAATTGTTTCCTTAATGCAGCAATATCATCATCTTTCTTTTTAATCAATGCTTCAATACCCTTAACATCCTTTGGATTGTGACCTAATCCAATTATTATCTCTTCCAATGTTTTTATCCTGTTGTCTTTGGCTTGAGATGAGGCTCTTTCCACATGTAGTTGTGCATTTGTGTTTTCTAAAGAATCTTGCAGTTTATGAGCTGCCATTGCTTTGTCAGTAAGAGTGGAATAGATCATTTCTCCAGTCTGCTTGTGTAATTCAATTTGATCTAATGGATGAATATATTTTGCTAGGACCTCAAAATTGGTCCTGACGTAATCAGCTACTGTCTGTGGTTTTGGCACTTTAGATTTGAAATGGCTCATTAAAATTTTCCCTTGTTGAATGTCAAAAGCTGACATCAATCTCTCTTGATTTTGTGGAGCCATTTTAAGATACTGATTATACACCTGGACCCTTAGTGGATCATTCCTTGCTTTAATACTGATAAATGTCTTTTTTATGTCTCCTGCATCTTTCATTGGCTGTTTGAATGAAGACATTTTAGTACTTGGCTGAATAGTAGTGACTGTCCCACTAATTGATCTTGTTAACTGACTATCCTTTCTCTTTGGACTATCAATGATTTCATCACTAGATTCTACTTCTGGTGGAGGATTCACTTTTTTTCTTTTGGTCTGAGGCTGTTGTGAGGATTCATTAAGAGGAGTAGTACCTTCAGCCTCTCTTTTCTTGCCCTTTTCCACTTTAGATGGAGTCTGTAAGATTGATATTTCTATTGATTTGGTTTGAACAGAAGAAACCTGTACTTGATCCTGTCTTTTGGAAGTTTGAGGTTGTTCTGTCATTTTGAATGTTTCAATCACTTGTATTTCAGGCTCTTTCTCTTTTCCTTTGGATTCAACTGCACTTGATGGAACGTTTTCCTGTAATTCCTGTTGAAAATTCCCTGCTGAAGAAGGACTAATGTTTGGTACCTGCACTTGCCCAAAAAATTCTAGGTCAAGCATTTTTCCAAGATCTTTCATTACATTGTCCATATTGACTTCTTCACTATCCTGTTCAATTAATGTTCCCTCCACCCATTCATCTTTATTAGCATACTGTTCAATTTCTGGAATCCTATGATGGATGTAAGGTGCTGATTTATTTTTCATTCTTTTGTCACAAATGAAGTTGAATGGGTCATAAGGGGCCCAGTAGAAACTCTTTTGCAATCTGAAACGGTCTTCTAGTATTCTTTCAACTTCTTGTCCAACATCCCTAGAATTGCATATAAATGGACCTAATTGACCTTTGATTCGGAGTTGGGCTTTCTTCTTTGCATTACAAAAATGAATAATATCAGAGTTATTCATTTTCCTGAAGTACTCTAAAGAAAAAAGTCTCATAGGCACATACTTTGGCAATTTAAATGGACATAATTCACATCCATATATTCTGACTTCTGTATAATTTTGGTACAAGTACCAATCACCAATTTTGTAGTGTTTTGAAAGTTGCAGAGTTTTCTTAATTTCATTGTTGAGTCTTGGAGGAGGAACTCCTGTCAACAAGGTAGTTGCAGGGTGTATAAACAGATCAATGAATTCACTATAGGAATAAGGAGAATCTCTGGAATTATTGGTGATGGCTGACCAAAATATGACAGACCTGGGATTTCCTTGGACATTAAGCTTTTGAACATGGAAAGGAAAGTTTTCAGATTGGTAATAGAGCATGAGATGGTAAATGACTGAAGAATATTTAAACACTTTCTCATTCTCTAATCTCATGAATTGATCATGGATTTTGTTGGCTATGTAAGATGCAAAGTTATATTTGACAGCAGGAGGCTGTCTAGGAGTGAAGATAGACAATAATACTAGAATTAACTCATCAACATACTCACTAGTATTAAAGCCCATGATAAAAGAAATCATATTCAGAATAATCTAGCCCATTTCAGTAAAAAAGGCACTAGCATAGGGAGGTGGGCCCTTGGGCTGATGTTCAGGTAACATGAAAGTATGACAAATGTGTTTTACCTCTTCAGGGGATAACTGAGTAGATTTTTCAAGAAATTCTCCAATGGACAAGGGAGTGAGGTTTTGACCAGGTTCAAAATGGAGCATATCATTGATAGACTGAGTAGTAATAGGGAAAAGGACATTCGGATATTCTGGCTCGGGGATAAAACTGCTCTTTGATTTGGATCATAATTAGCATGACAATAATGGATTATTTCAGGGAAAATACGGATAGAGGGAAAAAGGTACCTAGGAAGACCAGACTCCCATAACCCAATAATATCTGAGCCATTCAAATAATTGTCTCTGCAGCGACAATGAATTCGAAGGGGGCTTTCACTGAAAACTAAGTCTTTGATCTGAAAATATTTATCCACTAATGATAAGTAATCCAAATCTCTATGGGGGGCATTCAATGGGGCTACATTCAAGGCTACAGGAACTTCCATTTTTTGGTTCTTGTGTATTAAAAAAAATGGAAATTCAGGGGTTTTTATGAAAATTTGAGCAAATTTACAGGTTTCGACGGGGGAAACGGGTACAATTGCAAGTTCAGGAATATTATTTACAATTTTTAGGATCAAGGAATGAACTAGCAATCAACTTTAACTCTGTTTTAGTGGAAAAATAAGGAAAGCTGAGTTTCTTTCAGAGTTCAGGGAGAAATGGAGTAAATACTTGTTTTTAGGGGAAAAAACTGTGATTAACAGGTACCAGCTGGTGGCGAGTGAATACTGGAACACTAGTCTGGTATTAGCTTTCAGTAGAATTAAGTTGAATAACAGTTGACAGTTGATTTTTGAATTTCTTTTACAAAGAGGACAAAGTCGCTTTTCAAAGACATAGAGTAATGAAAATGCGCGAGTTTTTGTTTTATTTACAAAGTCAAACGGTGGGGAATATTTTATTATTTTTATGGATGACGTCGGGCTGATTTTAGAGGCGTAGTCATAGGGGAATGGTGGTGTTTTATTATTCCGCACCACTTTTGGGAGTAGGTATTTCACGAATTGCTAGCCGATTCCATCGAGTGAACAACGCGTGGCCGTAGCACCGTTTGGAAACCGCTTCCATTTCGCGAGTTATCTATCGTATGAAGGGATGAATACTGGAATGAACAAGCACCGCGGATCTTCGATGGAGCGATCGACGGATTGGGACGTGAAGTTGGCAGGAAGTTAACGAGCGGGCCCAACATGATTTTTACCGATTTAATCATTCCCGGGAGTATTCGATTGGCCGGATTAAGATTATAATTAATCCGACGACTTAATTAATCTCTTTGTTGGTTTATAAAGGGTCGGGATTATGGATGTTTTAAAGTCTTCGGGTTTTATTTATTTTTTCATTTAAAACATAAAAATATATGTTTAAACCCTTTTTCGAATATTTTTTATTATATGGTAATAAATCGATATGATTCACTTACCATAGGGGGTGGGGATAATTATATAGATATATTTTTAGCCAAAGGGCATTGTAATGTGGGATTTTTATTTAATCACATGGGTTAAATACTTTGGCTAAAAACATATAGTAAGATGGTTTTTTGGGTTATTTATAAAAGGGAATTATATATAATAGGATAAGGTATTTCCACTAAGGAGTTAATATATAAAGTTAGAAATTAACATAGTAAGACGCTAAGTATAAGCACCATAATAATATATTGCTTATTAGCTGCGTGGAAAATGATTTTAAGAATTGTGCATGATTTTTCTAAGTAAAATGAGATTTTTCTTAAAAAAAGATTTTGCATGAATGAATGAGTATGGTGATGAATATTTTTAAATACTAAGGTTTTCTCCAATCATTGGGCCGAGGGTTTGGTCCCTCCAAAAGTCAAGGAAATGCCTTGAACCCCTTTAATCTTCAAATTCCTTAGCACTTAGGGGAAATTAGTAAATTGTTAGGGAAAAATTGAGATGGGAAGTTAATGATTTTGACCTTGATACAATGTAATGTGGTGTTAACTTTTCACTTGGTGATGGTAAATATTACAAACATTTTGACGTATTCATCACGCGGTACAATACCATCTACCTACCTATCTACTTCATTTTCTTTATTAAGTGCGCCAAGTAGCAAACCCTTGTCAATCTTTTTTCTTTTTTACAAGGCAAATCTATCTAATTCTACCCTTATTACATCCAAGGGCTCAGATTAAGCTGTTGAGCACCCTTTATTCACTCTACCTATCTACTTATCTGCCAAGATTAAACTGTTTGGTCAGATATTTATTCTCTGTTCTACAACATGAAATTGAAAAATGAACTAGCCAAGCTTAAGCAGTTTGACTATTCAAGAATTGTGGCATAAAATACAAGTTGCACACAATTTGTTTATTACATTAGAGTAAAAAGTAGTGGCATTTGGATTTGCACACTTTCTTTGGCCTATTTTTTTTTTTGGGGTTCATTTCTTTTGCTTTTTGGCCATTTTTATTTTTCTTACCCTTTGATTTTTCTTTTAGGGTATACCCTCTTTACATTTTTTAAAATTTTTGATTTTTTAGTTTTTTAAGAATATGGAACACCTTTGCTCAAGAAAAAGTTTCCAGACATATTGCATAATTCAATAGGTCACTCAGAAATGACACAATGGTGTATAGGATTCTAACTAGACTAGAGCCTCTCATCCACATGCATGAGATTAAATCCATGCAGTTGGGGAAGAGGATGGAGAAAACTTACTCAACTCAACTCATAAATCTACCAAACTTCTTGGACACCTTCATCAACTTCAAACCACACCTCCAAACTATTGTGAAAAGTATGAAACTAATTACATAGGACAAGAACCTCTACAACAAGTCAATGAGATGCATGCCCTAGTTTTCCAAACTCCTCATCATTACCAGCATGTCCATCTCCTCAGGAAGAAACAACAACCTATATAAACACCTCCAACACATGTAGTAACATATCCAACACCTGTAGCAACATATACAACACTTGCAACAACAACATTAAGTCATCCAAATACCTCTAACACCTATAGAGGCACCTCCAAAAAAATTAGTAGTAGCATCACCTATAACAAACCAAAATAACATGTCTTGAATCCATCTCTACTTAGTCTCCCATTCCAGCACTAGGTCATGTCATAACCATGTTGACATCAATTCCAGCCAACAAGACCACCAAGACAAACACTCATCACACTCATCACACATCATGAGGAGGACTACCACAACATCAGGATGGCATAAGGCATATGATAAAAAATACCAAAATCATGTTGACATTAATTCCAACACTACAATTCCAACAAGCTCCCCCTTTGGAATTTATGTCAACCTCAACTTGATCTCCAACATCTGAGGTTGATCTCTATACACACTTTGAATTTGAAGCCGCAACTGTGAAGCTAATCTACACAATCCAAAATCTCTCCCCCTTTGACATTAATGGAAAAGGGCCATACCAACATTGAAATACAATGCCAATAATGTGTCAAATGAGATAATTATTCCCCTTGTCATACTCAACACCATGTTGATACAAGACTGATGTAGACCAAGAATATGCATAAAAACAAGAAGCTTAGCTTCCAACACACCTCAAGCAAAAACCATACAACCTCTCCAATTGAAGATGCTCCCCCTAATCATGTAATGGAGTTGCAATCACACTCTCTTTGTAATTGTAGCAACACATCCATTTCACCACTCTGATATAAAAATATGTGCAATAAAGTGCCACACAATACATTAATTTATGGAGCAAATAAATGGTCGTGACAAAGACATAGGAATGGCGTATGACTCCTTTACACTTATCATCAACCAAGCATTATATGGACCCAAGTTTCCATCATGCACCCAATGTAATGGGGATACATCAATGATATACAAGATAATACTTGACATCCATTAGCCCATACATAGCTAATTGACACATTTATAGTACATACTAGACGCCATGGGTCTCTCCAAGAGCAATATGCCAACATGATAAAAAAATAAATGTACATGGATTTTACATATGCACATAAGTGTTCTCTCATTTATGCATACCCAAATACAATGATATAACATGAAATACATGGCCTCCATGAACAAATATCTATTCTCCATATAGTAGCATAAAAAAAAATACAACACATGGCATGTGCATCAAACATAAGGCCTCCATGAGTAACAACACAAGCTCTATTTGTGGAAAAATCATGATATCCACCAACATTCGCCATGTTCCACATAGGAATCTATAACATAATCATCCAATGGAAATATGACACATTTCCTCATCATGGGTGAGCAACATATCATCAGTAAGCCACAAGAAAAAAAAATCAGTGAGCAACAAAACATCATTATAGATCAATATAAACAACATAAGATCTAACAATAAAGTATTGTTATAGTGTCTGACATACCTCCAAGAACATTAAAAAGCACCTCAACATGTATTTGCTCCAAAACTAACAATAAAACATATAAGGCTTATTTGAATCATGACAAGCTAAAAGTAAGACTAGATTAGAAATAAAATTCAATACTTACTCTTGAACTCCCCTTGAACACATGCATCTTTTAAAATGCATATTTGTATTCATTAACACTTTCCAATATGGCTGAAAAATTATTGTTATGTATGCAACTCAAGCTGCAGCCATATGCTTCCCCTATAACCATGCAAGCCTGAGTTTTTGATGGGATTTCATTGCTTCTATTTTCTCCTCCAAACTTTCATATGAATATCCTCCTTTTTCTTGTGCGGTTGGCCTTGTATATTCTTCCCTCTTTGATTCGATCTCCTGTAACACATGGGCAGTTCAAAATCCTTGGACTTATGTCCAATATTTTCACACACCAAACATTTTATGTGACTAAGGATTTGAGGAATATGTTGATAACTTTTGTTGAACTAATTTTATTCCTTGCATGTGCCCTACAGTCAATAGACCTATGGCAAAAATAACTGATGAGAAACAATAACCATAAAAATTAATATTATACCTAACAAATGGAAATATTCTTAGCATGCATGCTTAATATTTCTTCTCCTTTGACTGCTCATTTTGATGAGAGGGTATGATCTCTCCACTATTGCAAATTAATGTTATATGTCCACATATTCCACAATTATAACACCTCCTAATTTTGTTCTTCTTCTTTGTACTTCTTCACTTGTTCTTCTACTTATTGCATGGTTGTTGATTCTTATTTTTCTCATTGCTATGTGTTGCCCCCACAATTTATGATTTTCTTGTAGATGCTTGAGCTTTAGTTTTGAACCGTTCTAATTATTTTGTTGTAGAAACTACTTCAGCCTTTAATTTTTGGCACTCATCCTCCATCTCCTTATACTTCTTCCTCATTCCATTTTTTATTTTTCTTCCTTCTTCCAACTGAGTTTTTAGATCTGAAATTTCTTCCTTGAAGGCACACCTTTTTTCATTAAAACTATGCACCAACATTTGTTGATATTTATTGTCAGCTATGATTCTTTTGATCTCCACCTGTAGGGCCATTATCTTAGATGTCTCATCATATTTTCTATTGATCTCTTATTTTTGTTTCTCTTGATTGATACTTGATCCATCATTTCTATCACTAGGGGTTTCATATCCATCTTGTGAGCAAGATAGATTTATCACTACAATAAGAGTAGAATCCTTTGCATGGTTCTTTATCTCTGAAATATGCAATTTCCGTTCACAATACAGATTAGGCAATCTGTCCAACATCTATTTTGAAGCATAACAATGCTTCACATACAAATTATTATATCTTGAAATCCCATGCAAGATAATATTTTTATCCAAATCATTAAATTCATCTTGAACTCCATACTCTAATGATATAAAAATATTTTCATCAAGAGATACAAAATATGAATCCAATTTCATCCTCCAAGTTGCAAATTAACCTTTGTGAAGCAATGGAATTCCTTGTTGATCCATATCAAAAAATTTGCAAAACTCTGCCAAAAATAACAGATCCACTCTCGAGTGATCAAGATATAACTGAGAGCCCTGCTCTAATACCAATTATTGGAAACTATTACTACTTATATGGGGTGGGTAAATTAATGGTGCACGCACTTATAAATTTGTCTTCAATTAATTAAACTTCCAAACCATTCATAAACTGAAGCACATAAGAAAATATTAGAGCATCAAACAAAATAAAAAATATGCAAGCATTCAACACATGAGACACAAGTATTTCTGGTGAAAAACACTCCTCCTAGGTAAAAAACCCCCTTGATGTTGCTGCACTGATCAATATATTTTATTAATCTACTGAACAAATTATACATGGATTAAATTATGACCATAAGTAAAAATACTTAGCTTCATTCACAATATGTTGGCACCTATCAATTAGGAAGTATTTTCCTCTCACGGATCTACGAAAATCTATCTACTCAAAGCACCCACGACTAATGATCCTTTCCCAACACCCATTGGAATATCCAACACCGATTGGATGGATAAATCAGTTCCTTCTATTGAATCTTCCAAATCTATGTCTACTTTGAAGCCTCCATGCCTTCAGTTCCTCCATGTGAACCATGTTTCATGAATTTTGAGATTGGGCTGCCAATATGCTTAACACGAAAAATCACAACAACAGTCTCTTCAAAGCATAATACCAAAAACCAAACTACATCATAATATTACCAAACACTGCGTAAATAATATGATCAACACATCAACTAAAACCCTCTTTGTAAAAAATAAAACTGCTCACAACTTAATGCTGCACTCAAACAATAAGCTGGAGAATATACTAGGAGAAAACAATATCCAAATACACCTGAAATCACACAATGAAAAAACCTTCTACCAATCCACACTTCATCTTCACAATCACTGAAAAAAATGTTGGATGTAACACATTCCTGCTATTTTCTTCTATAACTACAAACAACTTCAGAAAATTTGCAACACAACCCCCACATATATTGCACACCCTTCTCCACTCTCACACTCACTCAACACATCAAAAGAACCAACCATAATATCATTGAGCTTCCTCCAATATATGCATTAACTGAGGTTCTCAACTCAATAAGTACCAACAACTACTTGGCTCCACACAAAAATTTCATACGCTTGATTCGATCCAGATTTAGATCATTGACTAGATCATACCACTAACTCCACTTCTTGAAGGAAATTTTTCACTTTAACCATATTATAGCAGCTCAATATCATTTTATAACCTTTACATGATGACTCATTAACAAGGAAAGTCAAAAAATAAAAATAAACACCTAATATGCGTGAGGAATGTGAAGAAAAACATGCTTTAGGCCACAACCACACCCACAGAATTGCCAATTTTCGGTTGTAGTCACATGGATAAGCCTTGATCCCAGAGGTTGGAGCCTCTAAATCGTATGCATGAGATTAACTCCATGCAGTTTGGGAAAAGGATGGATAAAACTTACCCAAATCTTCTTAGAACTCTATCAAACTTCTTGGACACCTTCATCAACTCTAAAAAATACCTCCAACCATCTATGACAAGTATGAAATTGATGACATAGGCCAAGAACCTCTACAAAAATTCAATGACATGGAGGCCCTAGTATTCCAAACTCCTCATCATTACTAACACCTCCATCTTCTCAATCAAAAACAACAACCTATCTAAACAAATTCTACACCTGTAGTAACATCTTAAGCACCTGTAGTAGCATCTCCAACACATGCAACAACAACTTCAAGTCATCCAACTGCCTCCAAAACCTATAGAGGCACATGCAACACAATTAGTAGTGGTATCACCTATAAAAAACCAACACAACATGTCTTGAAGCCATCCCTACTTAATCTCAAATTCCTGCAGTAGGTCATGTCATAACCATGTTGACATCAATGCCAACCAAAAAGACCACCAGCCCAAACACTCATCACACTCATCACACATAATGAGGAGTACTACCAACAACATTGGGTTGATATAATGCATATGATAAATAGTACCAAGATCATGTTGACATCAATGCCAACCAAAAAGACCACCAGCCCAAACACTCATCACACTCATCACACATAATGAGGAGGACTACCAACAACATTGGGTTGATATAATGCATATGATAAATAGTACCAAGATCATGTTGACATCAATGCTAAAACTACATTGCCAACATTCCCATCATAATCAATGACACATATGCCCCCTTCTTTAGCACATGTTTGATAATGTATGAGTAGATCCAAAGAGGTTCTAAATTTTATGCACAAAGTTGACCATGTCATTGATCATAGACCAAGACTAATTTTCCTTTAGAAAAAATGTGAGTTTGAACATACTTTTCATATTGAATCTTGGCATGTTTCTTGTGAGCCTCGATGGCTAAAAGAGCTTCACAATGTTGTTCATTGAGGTGAGCCAGATAAAGGAGACATTATTCCTTGACTGAAGTTTTTGGGAGAAGTTCTATGGAAATTTTTAATGAGGGAACCACACATTAAATTGGTAACATCACTTCCATGCCATAAACAAGTAGGAAATGAGTAAACCTGGTGGCAGTCGTGGCAGAGGTTCGATATTCCCAAAGAGCTAAAAGTAAAATTAAGTGCCAATTCTGTGTGTGGTTCCCTGCCATACATTGGATCGTAGTTTTCAAGATGTGATTGATGGCCTCAACTTGACCATTAGCTTGATGAGGTTGTGCAAATCTTCATTCAAGTGTTCCAAACAAGGGAGGATTGGTTATCGATGGTGAGATTATTCCCAAGGTGGATTTTAGATCGCCATGGATTCCAACATTGCTTCATCAAATGGAATCATAGTATCAAGGAATTTATAGGAATGAAAATGATCGAAAGCCTAGGCGGGTGAGGATTAAGAATCAAGTTCAACATCATAGGAAAAACTTGGCTTAGGGTCAAGAATCATCATTTTGATAGCTTGATAAGCCAACTCAGCCAGGCCCAAAGGCATCTGATTTCCAAACATGTCAATTTCCTTAGAAGAAGGACTTATCCAAGGATTAGCGTGGACCCATTGAAATCATGTGTGATGAACGTGATCACGTTGACAGAGCTAGATGGTTGTGACTATTTATGAGGAAGCAAGGGAAATGTTCCCATTAATGAAGAGTCTTTGAGCATCCATGCCCCAATGCTTTCAACAGTAGTAGCGGGATTTCCAAAAATGGAAAATGTGTAACTATTATGAAATCAGAAATCAAGCTTATAGAAGGTCAATTTTTCAATGGTGATTATTTTAATTTTATGGGGGAAAATCACAACATGAAATATTTAAGACACAACAATGGTCATGGCATAAAACCAACTTCGCCCGAGCAAGAGGTTATAATCTAGTAGTGCGTCTATGATCTCAACCTCAACTGAGATTATTTTTCCCCCAAAATCAATATCCAAAGAATAGAACAACCCTTGAGGTTGCAAGGTATGCCCATAAAAAATATTTAGCATTGATCGAGGTGGAGAAAAATTCAGTGAACTAAGAGCCTTCCAAAACTTTGAATACATAATACATGTATATGCCCCCTCCTCCAAGACTATCCTATGAACAAGTTATCTGGAGATTTGGACCATTATTTGGAGGGAAAGATGAAGTGTAAGACATGGTTTCCATGAAGAGGGATAAAGGGTCATGATATTAAAATATCAGGGATCCACTCCCCCAATAGCAGATAAGCGTGCCTTGCATTGCATTGGGAAACTTTGCAATAATTCAAGTGCAGACATAGCAAACATAGCTTAGGTCAAATCCTCAAAAATATTATAGTTTTGAGTGGCATGTGCATTAGGATTGTGTGTAGTCTTCCTAATAGTTCCTTTATGGGGGTGTCGTATAGTTTTCAATTATGGCTTATCAAAATGAAGAAGGCCATCAGGTGGAGTTCGATTCATAGGCTCCGAGGTAGAAGTACCACTCTCAGGACTGTCATAGTTGTGTTCTTTGGTTGTGACATGAATAGGTTGTTCCACCATAAATAGATCTTGTATGGATGATGATGAGGAATTATTAGAAGAAATTCAGCCACTTCCCCCTTGCTAAGGTAGTGGAGGGTTTACAACCATGTGTTGTCGAGACAAATTTTTTTTTGTCAAAACAATAGGTTGACGAGCAATAAGTATCAATGAATCTCATCCATCTAGGGGAACTCATGGGTGATATGATATTCCCCACAAATGTTTCAAGGAAAGAATTTTTTCTTATTTTTATCCTTGGTTCGACCCCTAACAATTTCTTGGGTTTGTGATTCTCCTTGTTCCTCATTCAAAGTTTTGTTAGAAATTTTATTTTTATTCTTACCTCCTAGTTGTTGAGGGTTCTTTGTTGATGTATACTAAACATAGTTCACCTCAGAGGTGGGAAAGAGAGCATGAGGACTTTAAGAGGAAGGTTTATAAGTTGAGGCATTGGAAGATATATTAATTTCACCCATCTATGAGGCTAGTTGGCCTATGTTTCCCGATGATACATACCCCACTACACCATCGACATGGGTTTCGGGCTTATGATTTTTTGGCTTAGTTGATGATGGAGGAGCGTTAGGAATGATCTAATATAAGGTACCTTGTTGAGAATAAATCAAGTCAAGTTTATGGGCACACTTGATGGATTTTTCCTCAGTTTAGGCTGCTACCTTTTTCACATATACAAAAATCCTAGGAAAGAGGAACTTGATGAACCACTCAAGTAACAACTCATTAGGGAACATGGTTATTAAGATAATTTGTCTTCTTATCCACTCATGAATATGATCTAAAATGTGGGTGGAGGTATATGGATGGAAGTTAGTGATAATGTTGGTTCAAGTCTCATACCTAATAAGGAAATTGATGACGATTAACAAAGGCATGTGCTAAAGACATGATGGTATCATAAGTGGAAATTTCTAAATAATTGCACCACTTAGTGGCACTTACAATAAGATAAATTTGGAAAAGACACAAAATAATGCTACCATCAATAAAAGAGTTAGAATACCACCACAAATGGTGAGTGGTAATGTGGCTGCATGATCTTCTCCAGGCTTACCTTCAAACTTATATATTTTTGTTGGAAGTTTATGTGGGACCGAAAACCATGAAATATTTTACTTTATTAGATTGTTCATTAATTTCGATAGATTAGGAAACACAAGTTTTTCCAAGAAGGGTGAGTTGGACGATGCTTGCGGGGGGGTAGGTGCTCCCTATGACCCAAGTGGAGGTGATGCTTCACCCATAGCTTGGTTTCTAGTGATAGTCTGACTTGAGGAAGTGGTTTGGATAGAGGTGTTTACATCACTCATGTAAGAATCATAATTCTTAATGCCCCCAAGGTGAATGCCCCTAGTGGAAAAAGGATTCCCAAAAGGTTGCTATCCTCCTAGGCCAAAGTGTGTTTCGAAAGTTTGACCAAAAGGATTAGTACCCCGAGGATTAAACCAGTTGTTAGGGAAAATGTTCCCCATCTCTTGGAAATTCCATGGAAATTTCATGGTTCCTTAGAAAATAGATCCCCCTAACGATTGAATTCCAAAAGGATTAGTCACTAAACTAGAAATAAAAGTGCCCCTAACTGAGCTAGAGTATGGAATGGATAAGGAAAATGATTCCAACCATAAAGAAACCCACCTTTGGGTATGAATGTACTCCCTACTAATAAAATTTCACCCATCGTGTGCCCCGAGGATCTAGATGTGAACATAGAGTTCGAACCTCTGACATGACACATAGGTATGATACTCATGAATGAGCTAGAGCCTCTAAAAAATTTGAACGAATATGACATGGTCATGGATTTGAATGTACTCATACTGAATGTGATATATGGAGGGAAAAATGATCCCTAATGATTCTGCTAAAATGAGAAATGGATCTATGTGGACATGGTGTGAACATGACCTATGGTCATTGAGGTAGGTATAGAAGTGGTCTATGGGAAACCATTAGTCACTATAGGTGTGGACACAATAGGTTTTTCCATGGTAGTGGTGTTATCCATAAAGAACTCAGGTAAAGGATTGTTTATAGATTTGGACAAGTATACACCCCCACTTAAAGAGATGGGTGTTGAGGTATGGAGATGAGGTGGAAGACTATGGTCAAACACTCGATGAACAAAGGTTTGGTCCCTTGAGTAGCACCCAAAGTGACGCTTGAATCATATGTATCTGTGGTATTTTTATGGTTAAGTATATGTATATATTTAAGCATACCCTCCTCGTAGGGAGAGAGGCCTAAAGTTTACATGAATGATGCAAATGAAACTCTAGCATGTTTGTGGAAAAAAATGACATAAACGTGTAAAAAAAAATCCTAAGGCCACTAGACATGGCTAAAAAACATGCACCTATACAAAATAAGGGAGAAATTAATTTAAAAAAAATATTAAAGGCATCCTTACATATCTAGATCCTGGTTAATCAATGCTCAGGTCATCTATGAGGAAATTGTCAGTATATTTACACTAACCTCCTACTTAATGGCTCTCACACTCAGATTCAAGTACTCTTATGATTCATATCGTAAACCATAGGAGAACCAAGAAATTACTAACTAATGTATGCCTCGGTTAAAACAAGGATGTCCCCTTTACTATCACCAATGAAAGTTCACTAAGATTATGGCCACTAAGGATACCAAATACAAAAACTCGAGATAGGGGAACAATCATTAGTTGGGTCTACATGAAAGGGCAAGGTATCGAGCCTAAAGCCTCCCTAGATAAACCTTAAGTAATACCTTCATACCAATGTCACCAAGACCAATTAAGCGGGGAATATCACTTCGTTAGCTATAATGTGACCGAGCATTACTGACCGTTTTGTGACTCAAGCGCTTCCCAAGAAATGTGCCTTTTCAAATGGATTTTTTCTCCCTAACCCAAGATACTAGGAGTGTTTCCATGGTCTTGGATATTTTTCCTCACTCCTCTAATCCAAGACCCTAGCCTGAGCTACTTGTTAGGTAATTTAATTGTTAGTTAAATTACTTATCATTTAAATTTTCAAACTTCAGGTTCATATTCTTGCGAAGTGTATGTGCATAATACATGCTAGGAGGTTATTAAAAATATATTTTGTTCTATCAAATTCAAATGTACATTGTAAATCTAGTCTATTCGGGACTTTCCCTTATCAAGTTTACACACATGTTCTTTCTATAAGAATTGTTTAAATCAAAAGGTAATGAATTAAAAAATTACTCTAAGAACAATAATTGTAAATCTATTCTATATTGTAGAATGAAAAGGTTATGCTAATGCACTGAATTGAAAGATAATCTTAGTTGCTTGAATTGAAAACTAATTCTAGTAACCTAAATAAAAAGTATTATTTTACTTTAAATAAATCTATTCTACTCTTGATTAGAAATGAAAATATTCTAAGTTCTTTTGGAATTAACTCTATTCTAGAAACATAATGAAAATGTCTAACTCAAAAAACAAAATTAAAATGAACTTGAAAGCAATTATTCAAATATAGACTACAAATATTGTAGATTACTAATGTTTGATTTCTATGATTAGAGCCAATCTTGACAACAACTTAAATTTGAGACTAAACAGGAATTGCAAGGCAATAAATTGATTAAAAAAATATTAGTGTTTTTAATTTTGATTTTGATCACTCAACTATGTATAGAAATAAACTAATTACGAAACTAGCACTTGATAAAGTGGAATAAAATAGCAAATCTAATTCGGAATCAAACTAATTCTTGGTGAAATAAATGAAATGAACATGATATAGCCTCAAAAAATCTTCAGGGGGCCCTCTTGTCGAGATTGAGCATGATCGGAACTCAGATCAACAAATTAACTCAAGAACACATTCACAACATAATGAGCAAAATGATTATATTAAAAACAAAGTCTTGAATTTGTGCAACAATTACAAACGATATCCAAACTTATTATTGTTTTTGTTCGCAGAGTAATTTATAACATCCTAATATAAAAAATTAGAAGGAATTCGATCTGTAAAACTATTATTTTAAATGATATCTGGATGTTCAAATGACAATAGAAAGCATGTTCTCATGATTTTCTATGATAGGAGAAAATCATGAGAGGTGTTGGGTGTGGAGCCTGATTATCTTCTTTATTCTGTATCACAGCGTTGGACCCCTGCTCTTAATGGGGCGACAACGCCGCCCGTAATTAAACGCTGCTTGGGGGGTCCAGGGGAGGTGGTTGCGACTTTATGGAGCCCCCCCTCCCCTAGGAGGGGGTTTTGGGGGCAGCGCCCCTGAAGCTAAAAACAAATGTAAAATTGCCTTGTAAAAGTATAGTAATTTCTAGTCAATCTGGGTCATTCATTAGGTGGATGATCTGACAGTAGAAGCTATGTTTAGTTTAGGGTTTTTTTCCCTAGAAGGAAACCCCTCATTTTGTATGAGGGTATTGTATTGCGGCTATTTATTGTATGTGTATTCTCAAAGTGAGAAACAGACACGGAGACTGTGAGAGAGAATAAAGGATATTACAGCAGATCTGCTATAGGTTGTGTCTCTTTATTTTGCTGGATAATAGAAGGGAAGGACTGGTTGTTCAGGGTGGACGTAGCCCAAACTGAGTGAACCACGTATATACGTGTCTCTCTAGTTTTATGTGTTTTGTGTGCTTGTGTTTTCCGTGTATTTTATGTGTTGTATTGGTTTGTAATATATAATTTTCTAACAAGAGGATGTAGCAAACCATGAGAATATTTCATTTGGAGGCATCCTCTTCTTTGGATCCAAACCTTTCTCGTTCAATTCCATGATTTCTTGTTGATGACATTGATCATCTTTAAACACTACACAAGGATAGAGTATTGGAAACAGAGTTTACTTCTAGTTTTACCAGCTAATTTCTCATGCTATGTGATCTTCCAGGTAGGTGCAATAGGTGGTCATCCATATTCTCAACATTAGCGTCTAACCATGGGCTGAGTTGCAAAATTTGTTCATTTCAGTAGCTATATTAATATTTTCATTAATTTTCACAGAGAAACTAAAAAGTATAATCCATGAATAAATGATACCTTTTAATGTGTCTAAGCATGACTGAAATGACCTAATAAATTAGAAATATAGAAAAAATATTATGAAAAATATGGAAGTAGTGATAAAGGGCTATCAAAAAGGAGGAAAATTCAGGACTTCAACATTCCCCCACGTTGAGGATGTTACATGTCCTCATGCACCAAAATGTCAAAATTGGAGAAATATTACTGTTACTGTGTTTCTTATGAAGTCTGAATTAACATATCCATATTGGTTGGCATCCCTTTTCTCTTCACATTAATAGACCATCCAGGTTTTTCCATGAGAATTTTTTCTTGTAGACCTTTAATCTTATTTCTGAGCACTTTGTTGTTTTCTTTGATATTTTTGTTCTTCTTCTACCAATAACACATCCTTAACAACATAGTGTCATTTTGTGCCTTTATCATTTCATTTTCTTCTATTATGTGTTTGTTCAATAACTCTAACTGATAAATGTCTTATTTGAGAGTATGAGAAATATCTTGTTATCCTTGAAAATTAGTAGTATGGGCCTCAAAATTAACTGTAGGAACATCATTATATCCAACTTATTCTTGATTTTCCTAGGGAAATTTTCCCTTCTTATGCGCTCTTTGTTCCAAAGTCTCCAAATATTCAAAGAATTCTTGTTGGGACAGATCAATTTCAGGAGTTTTTCTTGTTGGACTCTAATAGAATGAGGACTCTTTCGCTGCTCCTATGTCAATATTATCTTCTTCCTCAAGAAAAACAGTCTCTGGAGGGTTTGGTTGTGTTGGCTCATTTGAACACTTTAAAAGTTTCTTGATTCTCCTTAAATTTTTCTCAGATTCCACTATTTCTATCATAATTATTTTCTTTCTACCTCCCTTCTGTAATTTCTCTAGATTTTCCTTAGGTTGCTCAATATTTTGGCAAAATTTCTTTCTTCTAACATTTTTTTTGTCATTTTTATGTTTAATATTTTCCAAAACTAGCTAAGGGGAGTGTCATCCTCTATCTCCTTCGGTATAATTTCATCTCTAATAGTTCATTGATGGTAAATTAACCCTCTTCTTCTATAATATGTTCAAGGTTAGAGTTTTGAATTGCTATGCATCGAATCTTATTAGGTTTTTGTTTCTCCTCTTCCTCTAAGACTTCTATGAAATGACTCCTTATTAAAAATTCTTTCAAATTATCACTAGTAGACTTCAAGTGGGCTTCAACAAGAATTTTTACCAAACAATGGTGGTACAAGGTTCTATCAATATTTATAGGATCCATCTGTATATTAAATTCCTTTTTATTTAAGCTCCGCATCAAGTAGTAAGGAATGCTTAATTATTTTCCTTTAACAAATTTCATTAACAACCTTGCATGGTAGAAAAGGAAGATTTCATACCTAACTTCACAAGTAAGGAACTTATGGAGTACAAGAAACATGTTCCTCCATTTGGATTTGAGCAATGTGACTGGAATTCCCTTCTTGAAGGGAAACGTTTCCATGTTTGGATCATGTAGAAATATTTTCCAATTCTCATATTTAAGTCTCTAAATTTTGAACCAACTTTCACCATGGCAAGGAAGTTCTATAACTTCCACTATGAAGGACTCCATAAGTTTTAACCTTATCTCACCTATCTCTCTATCCACACCATCGAATTCTTTGGAAAATTCCCTAGTCACTTCAATTTCATGACCATCGAATTTATCAGAGAATTTTAACCATCCCGCCTTCTATAATTGATCCTTAACCTGTGGATAAGCACTGACGAAATTATTTCCATTTGGCTCAAAGTGAACAATGACACCCATTGTTTAGGGGAGATGAACCATGACTTTCCTCCTTTCGACAGAGATGGATAAATATGTGTAGGGAAATGGTGATAGAATGAAGTAGTTTTATGGCCGAAGTAAGATAAAATGTTAAGGATGTCAAGGCCTTGGTTGATTCCTAATATATTTATGGCTTATAAATTCATTATTTTCCACGATTTAAAATATCAAATCCTTCAGGAACATTAGGAGTTCAAATGATTCAAAGAGGATTTAGTAATGATAGATTATGACATGGGTATGAGAATTGGGATAGGACTGTAAATAAGGTCATAGTTTCACTCATCATTATAAAGGATGTATAATTATCATTCAAACAAACTCATAGATTTATTGTTTATTTAATGAAAAAAAAATTAACATCCTATAGAATATCTTTTAGTATTGATATATTTTTCTTTTTTGTGGGTCTAAAATTCTTTTGGATATTTGAAATATTCATGACTTTGCAAGTTCATCACTCGCTGTAGAATTTGAAATGAGATGCAAAATATTACAATTTTTGTAGTTACTTCCTCAATTTAAATATTTAATTGAAAACTTGTTGTTGTTGATGTAGCTAACCATTATTGGTGTTGATGATGTTGATGACTTTTGATGATGCTTTCTGGCAATGTTGAAACTTATTGGAGATTTATCTTTAAAAATAAAAACATTTCTTCGAAAAATTTATTAGTATTGAAAAGAAAAAATGGGATTAAATAATTGGGAAAATAAGAAGGGAAAAGTGAATATCTAAGCTGCCAAGGACCCATTGGTTTTCAAATAATATTTTCTATATAAAAATGCCAACAATATTGGTTTTCATACTTATGCTTTTTCTCCTTTTTTTTTCTTTATATATATAGACACACACACACAAGAAAATTAAATTTAAGTTCTTTAGTGATAAGGAAGATAAATCTTCCTTTCGTACTAACTTCAAATCTGAATTCTCTTGCAATTGTTTGACAAATTCTTCACTTATCAAAGGCTTATGATATAACTTTAAACTATGCCCATAAACAAGGAAGGTAACATTTTCTTCATCAATAGTGCCGATTCTAACTGCTCCATTATCAAAAACAATATATATTTCATAGAGACCAAGCTAATGTGTCTGAAATATTCCTTGAAAATACTTAAACTTAGAGTTAAAAAGAAGATCTTGGTCAGCTAGCTTGAATTTTTGACTTTGATGAATTTGCCATGCCACCTAGTTCTTTGTTGCTACATTATGTTTTTTCATTATATGGAATCTTGTTGGGTCTCGTATAACTCATTTAATAGTGCCAATATTTTTTTTTGAGCTCCATATAGATCAAGCCCCAACTTTGTTGTTGTTATACAAATCTCCACTTGGAATTCAATTAGAAGCAAGGCTTTCTTCCCATAAACAAGATCATAAGAAGTATGTCCAGTACTGTTTCTCCATATGGTGTGGTATGCCCAAAGTGCCTCTAAAATCCTTTTTCCAAATCTCTTATTTGCAAGTGTACAGTCTTGGTTAGGATAGCTTCAAGTACTTTGTTGGTATATTCTATTTTCCCATTGGCTCGTGGATGATATGGAGTGGAATTATAATGTTTTATTTGATATTTCTCCATAATATTCTGCACCAACTTGAATGTGAATTGAGCACCTTCATCTATCACAATTTCCCTTGGGACACCAAAACGAGTGAAAGTATCCTCAAAAAGAAATTTAAGTACAACATTTTTCAATAGCAAAAGGAAGTGGCTTATCTTCTACCCATTTTGTAACATAATCTATACAAACACGAATATGCCACTTTTTTTTAGATGGAGGGTTGACTGGACCAACAAAATCTAGATCCCATTTTTCAAAAGGATCTACAAGTAACTAAGGTTGCAAAGGAATTTCGTCTCATTGAATAGGCTTTCCCATTCTCTCGCAGTTGTCACATATTTTGACATATTCCTTGGAATATCTAAAAAGAGAGGGTCAGTAGTATCACAAAAGAAGGAATTTTTACGCAGTTCTTTTATTAATGAAGTTTCCTCCACATGGCTCACCATGGAAGGATTTTAATATCTTTGGTACTTCATCTTCTCTAACACATCCCTAGATAATCAAATTGAGTCCAATACGGTAAAATTATCCATCCATGAGTAAGGTACACTATTTTTGATAACTTCTAGTCTTTATTTGGCTGATAACTATGGGGGGGAACTTTCTTGTAGCCAAATAGTTAGCAATATCTGCAAATCAAGGAGTTTTAGTATATACTGCAAAACGATATTTGTCAAGAAAATTATCCTTTACTAGGGTATCGATTTTATCATTAGGCATCCTAGAAAGGAAATCAACAACTATGTTTTCCTTTCCTGGCCTGTCTAGAATGGTAATATTATATTCATGTAATAATAAGAACCATATAGTAATCTTGCTATTAGTGATTTTTTTATTCATTAAACGTCTAATAGAAAAATGATTTGTATGAATGAAAGTTTCATAACCAGTAATATAATGTCGAAAATTTTTGATGGCATGAATAATAGCTAAAAATTCCTTTTATGCTATTGTATAGTTTAACTCTACGAGATTCAAATTTTTACTTATATAATAAATAACATAAGGAGACAATTATTTTTGTCCAATACAACTCCTAAAGTTGTATCTAAAGCATCAGTTGAAATATGAAAAGGGAGGGACTAATTAGGCCCTCTTAAGATTGGTTATTTAGTAATTTTATGTTTCAATGATTTAAGTGCCTTCTAACAGCCAATTTCCAAAAAAAAAACAATTATTTGTAATAATTTTAAAGATTGGAGAAGCTATTTTTGTGAAATGTTCTATGAATTGTCTATAATATCTTGTAAAACCAAGAAAAATTATAACATATCTTTAACAAGTAGGAACTAAAATTTTATAAATTACCTATACCTTAGATGCATCCATCTTGATCCATCACCTAAAATATGGTGACCCGAAAAAATCCCTCATTAAACATCATAAAACATTTTTCATGATCCAATGAAATATTTTCTCCTTTGCATCTAATGAGACTTTTTCGAAATTTTCAAGAGCTTCTTCAAAAGTGTTTCCCATAGACAATGAAATCATCCATGTAAATTTCTACACAATCATGAATAAAGTAATAAAATATACCTAAAACTTCTCTTTGAAATGTTGCAGATGTATTTAATAACCCAAAAGGAAGTACTGTGTAAGCATATGTACCCCATGGACATGTAAAAAATGTTTTATCTTTACCTTCTGGTGCCATTTGAATTTGGTTATATCCACTGAAACCATCAAGAAATGAAAAATATTTCTTCCTTGCTAAAGTATATAATACTTGATCAATGAATGGTAGTGGAAAACGATATTTTAAAGTAACCTTATTTAGTTCTCTATAATCAATGCACACTCTCCACTTCCATTCTTCTTAGGAACAAACACTAAATTTCAGACCCATTAATTATCCGATGTCGGGTAGATGAAATTCACATTAAATAATTTTTTTAGGTCCTCCTTAAAAATCTCTCTCAGATAGGGATTCATCCTTCTCTGAGGTTGTCTCACTGGTTTGGCATTTTCCAGAATGTAAATATGATGCATACATGTATTAGGGTCAATTCCCTCCATGTCAATATATTTCCATGCATCTGTAGAGGAATGTTTTTGTGGAATCTTTATCAATGGTTTCTTTTGGAATTATACCAAGTTATTATTAATGTTTAATGTTCTTCCTGAAACAATTTCTACTAAAGAGTTTCCAGAGTTTTCCATAGAATCTAAAGCTATTTGTCGAGATGATAAATATTCAATATTACATTGCTCTTGAAAACTTTTATCTTTTTCAAAATATGAAAAAGAATCATTATTATTAATTGATCCTCCTCATCTTTTTGTGAAAGGGTAAATACATGTTGAATATCTTAAAATTCTTCATTATCATCATCAATCCAAACTTTACTTTCTATTTCAGTTATTGTTTTTGCAAGCGGATATAATTTTAATCTCTTAGTAGAAATTCCATAAGAAATGTACATTTCACCATATGTACAACTTATAAATGCAACAATTGTAGCAATCCAAGGTATACCAAGGATCAATGGACGACCTCCTAGATTATTCCTAGGAGTTAAAATCATAAAATAAATATGATACTCCCATGAGGTTAAAGATACATATACATGTTCTAATATACCATCGGGTTCGATAACAGATCTATCTGCTAAACTACAATAAAGTTGGAGTATAATTAAGATTATGAAGCTTTCATTGATCTATAGTTTTCTTACTCATGATATTAATGGTTGCTCCTAAATAATTCAAATTTTTTGGGATATCAGTACCATTGATATGAATTTTTACAATAGGGCTACCTGGATCTAAATAATTTTGAAGTATTGGTTCCCCCATCATAATATCTGCAATCTTTCCTACAATTGAATATTTTTAATTTATTTCCTTTTTCTTCTTGGTTTTTTAATGCACAACTCCTTTATTTTTTTTTGAAAATATAAGTATTTCTGTTATAGCTTGACATAAAGGAATTTTGATGAAAATGTTTTTCAATTCATATAACATATTATATTTAGGTAGAATGATTCTCCTTTCTATTCCCCTATCAATTTGAAGCCTTTCAGGAAAATGAGGACTTTTTAGGGAGGTACAAGGTTACTCTAATAGAGGAATTTTAGGATTTGATTTTATTTTGTTGTCACCTAATTGTATAGGAACATATTCCTTTGTAGGAGTATTTTCTTGATCAAGAGATGCCTATTTTTTAGGAATTTTATCCTCCTTAAATTATTGGATGACAATTGTTGGTTACTTCTTTCGTAAAACCCTACCATATCTAAGTTGGACATAATTTAGACCTAGAAGGGATATCATAAAAGCATTAAAGTTTTTAACCTCAACATTATAGATGGGTTGTTGAATATCTTTATTATTTGGATTCAAGAGTGGTTGAGCAAGTAGTTAATTGGATTTTTGAGGAGATGGAGTGGATGGAAAGGGAAGTGGTTGGCATGAAGTCAATTGAGGTTGGAAATATGGTTGAGTGAGTTGTGAATATTGAGAAGGATATTACTAAGGTTCATATTGAGGGGAGTTGAGGATACTGAGGATTCCTACCATAAGAATTTTGACAAACTTGTGACCAAGATGGATTTTGGAGTTGAGGTGTCCAAGTTTTCCAAGGCATACGTGCATTCCAATTACTTTTTGGTTGTGAATATGATTGATATTTTGCATTGGGATCTTGTACCATACCTATTTTTCTAGGCTTCCAATGTCTCTTAGGAGTAACAAAGAAAAGTGATTCAACTCGACTTGTTCCAACTTCATCCTGGAAAACAACCTTAAGCCCAAGTATTGAGGGATATTATTTTGTATCATGATTTTTTGCACATATAACACATATTTCAACACTATCAAGAGGATATTCTCGTAAAGCATTCTTTCTCCTACACCTAGGATAGAAAATAGATAATGCAAAATTCTTGGATTTTTTCTTGTTTTTTATCCTTAAAGTATCCAGTTGTTCACTAATTATGCTCTACTTACTGTTCCAGATGCAGATTTTCTTACTCTTGACATGACTGGGTCACTTCGGTTGTTACCATGTTTTTCATTACCTATCACATCTTGTTTATACAACTCATAAATTTCAACAAATTACAATTGAGAGAAAGAGTCCTTTGCCCATTAAATTGAGAATATGAATCCACTCATCCATTATCAATTTTAGCAAAATATTTTTTAATTTATCCTCATATAAATTGTGCATTTTAGCCCTTTTGATATTGTAGGCAAACCTTTCCACCAGACATTCAAGTTTTTCATCCTCTCTTTGAACCATCTTAAATACTTCATCCTTAAGGTTGCGGTGCATACAATAATCCTTATAATTTTATAGGAATGTTCTTTTCATATCATCCCATGTTATGATAGAATTTGTTCCTAGACCCATGAACCATTTAAGAGACCAATCTGTTAGAGTGGCTGGAAATAATTTCAAACTTTGAGTATCAAGTAAATAATCATATGAGCTGCATAATACTTAAAACTCAAACAATAATGTTTCGGGATCCTCAATTCTTAAACCATGAAAGTTAGGAAGGATGGATGGTGATATATTTTTCATGGTAGTCATAGTATATGTATCTAAAATAGGAAACCCATAAGAATCCTCTTCATGAAATTCTCCATCATCTCCTCTTCCACCTCGACCACCTATACCTCCTCTATTTCCTCCTCTATTTCCTCCTCTACCTCTTCCTCCATCAATCCTTGGTCCACCCTCTCCATTCTATACTTCTCCTTCTCCTTCTCCTGCCATTATAAATTCCTTAGAGATGATATAAGATTCAATAATAGGGTTGTCTACTTCTTCTTTTGTTTCTTCTTCACATGGTATATCAGAAAAAAATTCCTCTTATTCTTCATTGGGTACTTCTAATGCCTATCCTAATATTTTTTCACCTATTGAAGAGATAAATATTACTCCTTTAGTAGGGGATGTAGGTTCTTCAACTATAAATTCTCTAGAGGAATTTGGTGAATCCCTAGGATAAATTTCAGACCTATGTACCTTAGGGAGCCTATGTCTACTTGTTATGGATCGAATGCGAGTGTCGGTGGATTGTTAGTATGAATCTTTTGTCGAAGTGTACGAAAAAATACCACTTTAGCTACGCATAACTAATAGCCCTAACATCAAATATGGCTGCCAATATCTTCAGATCTGTAGTTAGTTGATCAAGACAAGAGCTGCAAAAAACCAGATCTATGCATAGAAAGACATTAAGCAGTAAAAATAAGGTTTTGCTCCATACATCCAATAGACAAGACAATAACAATATTTTTTGAAAGAATTTTTGTATTAAGGGCTCCTGGGAGGAAAACAAGAAGGTGTTTCCAATTCTCCTCGATGGGATGGGTTCTTGGAAGTCCTCAGCACTTCAGATCTAGCATTTCTCTCTCCTGTTGGTGTAGAAAACCCAGACAAAGATAGAACTCAAAGGGAGCTCACACAACAAATAATGGAAAATATGACAATGATAATGGCTCAAAATCAGACCAAGAGTTTAGATCCAGAGTGATCTAATAGGCAACAAAAGGTGAAGAATGGTAGGAAAAACCCTCCTATTTATAACAAAATATTGGGTCATTCTAGATCTTGGTGCATGATTAAAATAATGTTAACCAAATCTAGATCCACCTTTTATGGAATATTTTATTATATTTGTTGGAGGGAAAGAGTATTTGACTTGGGTCAAATCCCTTTATTTGTGAATAATAAATAAATAAATGATTTATTTATCATTTTAAGGAAGTGGTTGAAAGATAATCAAATAAATAATGATTTATTTAATTATTTATGGGTGATTTAATCATATTTAACAAGGAATATTATTTAAATAAGATTTAAATAATTATTCCTAGAAAATAATAAGATAAATAAAGATTTATCTAATTAATTTCTTTGTTTTGGGTTAAACATGACCAGGAATAATAATTAAATTATTGTTTAATTAATTATTCCTTGAGGAAAATCAAACAAGTATAGGTTTGTTTAATATTTCCTTTTGGGGTTTCCTGTTTAGACCATAAACAACCTAATAAATGTGTTTTATTAAGTTATTTTACATAGTGAAAGCAATTTTACTTAGGGTAAAATTGGTCTTACATGGTGTACTTGGGTCCATCTAATGATAATAGGTTAGATGACCAAAAAATGGTGTAACATGGATGGTGTGGCACTACATGGTCTAGCATGGGTGGTTGGTGATGTTTTTATTGAACTACATCCTCTACCTCTACTTACAAATATACCCCTAGAATCTCGTTCTACATACATCCACCATAAATTATTTTAATATGATTATAAATATGAATTTACAAAATGCATGTATCTAATCATGATATGCAAATCACAAATAAATTCCTATATACACTTCACCGATTACGACACAAAAAATGTTGGGTAATTTAATTTATATTTAAATTACTTATCATTTAAATTGTCAAACTGAGGATTTGTATTCTTGCAAAGTGTATGTGCATAACATATTCTAGGAGCTTTATTTTTTATCAAAAAAATAAATTGTAGTCTATCAAATTAATTAAACCTTGTCTATTCAATACCTCCCCTCATCAACTTTACGCACATGTTCTTAATTTAAGACTTGTTTAAATCAAAGGAAATGAATTAAAAACTTACTTTAAGAACAATAATTGTAGATATATTCTATCTTACATAATGAAAATATTATGATATTGAACTGAATTGAAAGATTATTTTATTTGATTGAATTGAAAACTAATTCTAGTAACCCAAATCAAAAGTCTATGTTATTTGACTTGAAATAAATCTATTCTACTTTTGATTAGAAATGAAACTATTCTAAGTGCTTTTGGAATTAACCCTATTCTAGAAACATAATGAAAAAATATAACTAAAAAAATAGAATTGAAACGAAATTGAAAGCAGTGATTCAAATCTTGTAGATTACTAATTCGTGCTTTCTATGTTTACAGCCAATTTGAACAGTAACTCAAATCTGATACTAAGCAATAATTGAAAGGAAATAAACTAATTAAGAAAATATTTTTGTGCTTTTAATTATGATTGTGAGCACTCAACTACATAGAGAAATAAACCAATTATGAAACTATTGCTTGACAAAGTGGATTAAAGAAACAAAGATAATTTAGAATCAAACCAATGCTTGGTAAAAGAAAAGAAAAGGAAATAATACATCCTCACAAACTCTTCAAAGGGCCCTTCTGTCGAGCTTGAGCACAGTCGAAACTCAGATCAACAAATTAAATCAAGAACACATTCGCAACATAATGAAAGGAATGATTATATTAAAAGAAAATTCTTGAAGTCATGCAAAAATTACAAACTATATCCAAAATTGTTATTTATTTTTCTTGCAGAGAAATTTATAACATCCTAATATAATAAATTCAAAGACATTAAAGCTGAGAAACTAGTATTTCAAATGACATCTAGATGTTCAAATGAAAATAGAAAGCATGCTTCTCATGATTTTCTACGATAAGAGAAAATCATGAGAAGAATTCATTTTGATGCATCCTCTGGTTTGGATCCAATATTTAATCGTTTAATTCCACACTCGCTTGTTGATGACATTGATCTCCTTCAAACTATGCACAAGGATAGAATGTTGGAACCTGAGTTGACTTCTCGTTTGACCAACTAATTTCTCATGCTTTGTGATCTTCTAGGTATGCACAATAGGTGGTCATCCATATGCTCAAAATTTGGTATCCCTCCATATATCCATTTCTCTTTCTAGCTCAGGGAAACCTGTCTAACCCTGGGATGAGCTGCAAAATTTCTAATTAGATGTGGAATTTGTTTATTTCGGTAGCTATAGAATGTGTTAGTGTCAGTCTAGTCATACTGCCATCAATGATCAAAACTGCTCTTTTGTATCTGCATATTAGGTGTCTCATACCGAATAAATTTCACCATTCCGTTAGGTTATGGATTCATTGATGGTAGAAATTTTTATCAGTTGTCCCTCATGAGGTACTTGCTGATTTTCCTTTCTATGGTCTTTAGTAATTAGTCACTTTTATTCTCAAAATCATATCAGTAGGTCATAGGATGGGTCTCATTAGTTTCTACGGTCTCACCATGGTCAAATTAATGAGTCAAATGTCAATAATATCAGCAAGGTAATGAGGAATTCAATAAAATCAGAAGTCACAAAACCTAGAAGATCAAAAAGATATTTTATTCAACTTGACGTAATTTTCACCTCAAAACTATGTTTTGAGGTGAAAACGTGATATTTCACCTCAAAACTATGTTTTGAGGTGAAAACGTGATATTTCACCTTTATTATTATTCATTATTTAATTCTATATCATCATGTGTAATAAGTCACAATTCAGAAGTTGTTATCTCCACAAAGTGATGTCCCTACCTTCAGAGAGTTTTTCGTAGCATGTTCAGCACCAAATCATCCTCCAAAGTAGATCCATCAGAAATAGCCCGGAACAAGCTTTCCAACGGTATACTACACTCTCAAAACTGACTTCTGGATTGAAATTTATGCTTAAGTGAAGTAAAAGCCCTTATACCCTCATATACCCCCTATTTCCCATTTTTCCCTTTAAACTTCATATTATTAAAGTTTTATATTTCTTTAATAAAAACCCCTTTTCCCCCTTTCCGATTACAAAATCACATTATAAATTATTTTAAAAAAATATGCGATTTAATTGCTAACCACTTCCCCTCCATGCCATAGAACTTTATAATAAAAATTTTTATATTATAAAACCCCCCATCGTTCCCAACCACTTCCCCTCCATTTCCCGTAGAACTTTATAATAAAAACCTTTATATTATAAAGTCCCGCCGTTATAAACCACTTCCCCTTTTCCATGACCCCTTAAACTTTATAATAAATTTTAAGTTATATATTATAAACCCCGCCGCTCTTTAATTGCATTGCATGTTTTGTTTTCAAGTTCTGATCGGCCAATCACAACATTCTCCGATGCGATCGATCGCACCCCTCCCTCCGATTACTTAATCGCATCACTCCCTCTGATTACCCGATCGCAACTCCTCTTTCGATCTCTCGATCCGCTCCCTTGATGGAAAACCCCCGATTGATCTCCCCACCGTCGATCTTCCCCGCCGATCAGATGGCCCACAGCTAATCAGGCCATTGCAATCGGCATTCCTCGTATGTGTTACACTTCGCTCCCCTCTGATTTTTGATTGCGATTGACCCCGGGCCCACCATACAGTACTTCTGCCCATTTATAATATAAGGGGTTTTCCCCTTTGTAAACTCGAAATTTGTTATATTTCGTTTTTTGCAAAGGTTTTTCCCATTTCCCTTCCCAAATCGCATCGGGCCATTTTGTTATGCGATGCACCCGCCCACGATCTTCCGATTGCGATTATGCGGGCCCCACCATTTAAAACCCTCCGCCATTCATTACAAAACCCCTTTCTCCTTTGTAAAGGTTAAAATTCATCCGTTTTGTTTATTACAAAGGCCTTCCTCCCCATCGCATCACAATATTTGTAATATGTTACTCCCTTCTCCCGATTCTGATTCCGACTGCGATTGCGCCATATTACCATGTGTTTGTTATATATTATCTCTCCACCCGTCTATTGCGATTGTGATTTTTATATGATATCCGACTCCTTCTCTTCCCTTTTTTCCCATTTAAGATTAAATTTTCCCTTCACAAAAGCAAATAATTTCATTATGTTTTATTTCAACGGCAGTTTATTAAAAGAGTCAGTTCTCTTCAAAAAGATAGTGGAAAGCAAAGCGACAGTCAAAGGGCCGAGAGCTTATTTAAAACAAATATTGTTACAGCAAGCAGAAAAATAGGAAATTTTTTCATCGGATTACCTATTTTCTTTCATACAGCCTAACAGCAAAATCTCCAAGTAGTCAAACGCAATGTTGTCTCTTATTTTTAGGGGCGGATTGTTGTGTTTCTTTACTATGATTGTATTTCAAGTTCTTCAGCTGTTAGAACATCTCCATTTTTTGTGGATCTATGTTCCCACATTTCAGTGTATTTATTGTAATTATAAATCATTTGTAAAATGGGAATCTGTAACTCAGAAAGTAGGGGAATAGTGTGGAAGAACATCTCTGCACTACATTGTACAGTTTGACAGGAATTAATAACAGATGCAGCTCTGATTTGTGGGATCCATGTGGTATGAGAGTTAGCATTTGTTTTCTCCTTTGTTTCATATGTGAATTATTATGTGTTCCATCCATCCATAAACATTTCCTTTTGAATGCTTTCAAGATAGAAAGGTAGAATCCATTTTATATGCTCTGCCTTGGGAAATAATTCATACTTTGTATTTTTCTTCTGTTTGAAAAGGATCCATTTATTGTGCCCTTTTCAGCTCCTCACTAGTTTTTCCATCCCATCCTCATTAAATTTTAATTTCTAATTTTCCTGACTATATTGCCCCATGAAATACCCTGTGTCCTGATTTAATTCCCAATTTCAACTGTCCCTTTATATCCCACACATCCCTGAAATTCATTCATTCATTCATTTTATTAAAAAAAAAAATGTATCATTTTATCTAGCCTAATATCAGTCCATTTATTGTGTTCCATTAAATATTCTTTCACGGAGAGAGCCCTCTCCTGTCCTTGTAGGGCTAGCTACAAGGCTGAGCGTGGTTTAGTTGTTACCCTATTTTACCTTTTCAGATTGGGGTCCAATTCAGGTGCTAACATATCTGGCGACCACACTGGGGAAAAGTTCAAGATTGTTTGTTTGTTAGTGTTATTTGTTTTATAAACTACAAACAGAGCCTGAAGTTATGCCAGGTAGCCTTCGAACTGCACATTGCTTTGCAAGTGCATAAGTAGATAAATGCTGCTTTAGCCAATCTCCGATCTAGTTTTATAAACATAACATCTCACTTGCAAGATTTTCCCCAATACATCAAATAATTTGTTCAGATTTTTCTAGGCTGCAAAATAAGATTTTTGTAAAATAGACATTCGACCACACTGGCTTCAAGAAGATACACCAGGGCTAATCCAGATCCAAATCCTCCCCTTGTGTTTGAAAATCCAAATCTTATCCCAAGAATTGTCAGAAGACAAGAAGGATCATTAAGCCCCAGACCCGTTTTTCAGGTCCTATACTTGGCCCAGTGAATGGTTTTTTGTGGAGGATCTTTCCTTTGACGAGAATTTTGAGATTTATTTATTTAGGAATAAGTCTAAAAATGACATCGATGATACAGTTTTAGATCCTGATTTCCTTGTAGATATTGAAGTCCAAAGAGAAAATACCTCCATTGACGATTATATTTTGAATTCTCCTCAGTCCATCATTGTAACTAATATCCCTGAGCCTTTAGAATCATCAGGAACAACATTTCCCCCTCCCAATTCATCATCATTCCCATCAGTCAATTCCCAATTATCATCTCCTCCATTAACACCTCCCTCAAATCCTACAAATCCTATCGTAAATCCACCCAGAGTTATGGCTGCCAGGTATGCACCCTTGGTCTTACCCCAGGTCCTCAATGATATGCCGACTGACTATCAAAGTAAAATTCCTATTTTTGATACCATTCAGAGCATCACGGCTCAGAAACATGTTGATAAAATGAATGACTTTTTTTATTTTCATGAGGTAGAAGCAGATAATGTAACGACAAGGCTGTTTGTTCAAATTTTCGGAGGCGAAGTCAGAAAGTGGTTTAGAGCCCTACCGCCAGCCACAATTCGCACTTTACAGGAGTTGCACACTCAGTTCCTGGACCGGTGGGAGGTAAAAAAGAACCCACTTCAAATTCTGTCTAAATATGAGAACATTAAAAGAAATGTGGGTGAAACCGTGCAGGATTATTGTTTGAGATTCAATGTTGTATATAATGCTATTCTAGCTAATTTGAAGCCTCTTGTGGGATTAGCATTGTTAAAAATTCCTGATGGATTTGATGCTGACATGGCATATCAGCTGTGTTAAAGAGATCCTTCTTCACTTGAAGACATGCAGAAGATAGCGGTAAACGTTGAAGCTAATCTGTTGGCTAAAAGAGCATGAGCCAGAGCTGGGAAAAGAGTCACTATAAAAGAGGAGGCCTCTACTTCAAACAGTAAAATGGACACTCTGATCAGAACGGTGGAAAAAATGGTTGATAGGTTGACCATTGTAGACAGACCAGAGCCTCAAATAAGAAATCTGAATTTCAGAGGACAGCAGCCGCAATTCAGAATTCAACAAAGAGACCAAAGAACGCCGAACCAAACTGCGCCACCACAATAGCAGATTAAAAATCATTTACAGCAGAACTATGTGCAAGGGATAGATTCATATGATGATGATCCTGTGATTGAGGCTAATCACTTTTTCATGGCTGATGGTGCGCCCATTTTCCTTACAGAAGACGAATAATACACAATTCGACTCCAGACATTAAAAAAGACCAAAATTTCATTTTGGCCAATGATACAGTACTGGAAGAGGAGTCTAATGACTATCAGAGAGGGTATATGAACACTCTGTCAGCTCAGCAAAGGAAATACTATTTAAGGAACAAAGAGGTTACAATCAGCCCCATTCGAAAGAGAAAGGAACTCCAAATGAAAAACGATGCATAGAAGAAAGCTAAGGAGTCGGCTGATCCTTCCTCTAGCAAAGCACCTGCAGTTGCTAACACAGCCAATGAGAAGAACCAGCAGAACATAGTAAAGGAGCCAACAGAGAAGAAAGACTCGCCCATCAAAGAGGTAGAAAAACCTCCCTCCTTTAATCTAGAAAATGAAATCTCTAAATTAAAAGTGTCTATGCCCCTCACAGAGTTGGTGAATAATAGTGTGTATAAAACTCAGGTGTCCAAAGTCTTGCAAATAGATTCCGTCTCCGATATGGTCAATGTAGAAGATGACTACCCTGAACTTATTTTCGGTCCAGCCACAGAAGAATCTGAAGAAAATGAAGTCCCTCCTTTTTACTTGAGTCTTAGAGTACATGATTTTATCCTGCATAATGCTATGTTGGACTCCGAGGCCTCACATAATTTGATGCCCAAAGCTGTCATGGAGAAGCTAGGCCTTGACATCACTCGTAAATATCATGACTTGTATTCCTTCGACTCAAGTAGGGTCCACTGTATTGGTTTAATTAAAGATTTGGTAGTGTCTTTAGACCAGATTCCAGCAAAGAATGTCTTGATGGACGTAGTTGTTGCTGATGTCCCACCAAGGTTTGGAATGCTTCTATCTAGGTCTTGGGGTGCAAAACTTAAGGGAACCATGCAGCTTGACTTCTCTTATGCCACTATCCCTGTATTTGGCCAGTTGAGGAAGTTATATAGGGAAAATAAAATGAAATATATGATTACCAGCAAAGACAAGCCTGTAAATCATCCCATCAATGTTGTCCATACAGACTTAGAGTCTTTTGTCTTGTATTCTAATGGTGGTTTAAATGATGAGAATGTTCAATTGGTACAAGTGGATTAAATACCTGAGATTTCAAAGAATTTCAGAGAGGTCCTCAAATAGGAAAAGGACAAAGCAGCAAACACTTCTGAACCTCCTGCCTGCCAGCAGCAAAGGGACAATGAACAGCCAGAAATCAGCCAAGGTAAAGAAGAGAAAGAAACAAACTTCCAGTATCTTCAAGAAGAAGAAGAAGGCCTGTGGAGTATGGATTTTGATGGAGCTGTTGGTAAGGATGGAGTTGGCATTGGAATATGGATTAGGAGCCCTTTTTTCCAACCTAAGAAGGTTCCAAGTAATGTTAGAGTTTGTGCTTATAAGCTAGCTTTTGATTGCTCTAACAATGAATCAGAATATGAGGCTTTGATTGCAAGCCTCAAAATTTTGAAGAAGTTGAATGCAAAAAGGATTTTTGTATATGGCGACTCCGAATTGATAATCAAACAGGTGAAGGGAGAATACCAAGCCAAACATCCAAGATTGAGGGCATACAGAAATGCAGTCTTGGACATTTTGAAAATATTCCCAGAGTATACTTTGACAGCAGTGCCTAGGATGCAGAACATTATTGCTGATTCTCTTGCCACTACTGCAAGTAACTTGAAGATTCCGATGAACTCCAACAATAAGTTTGAAATCTATGTCAAACATAGGCCTGCTGTTCCGGACAATTTAAGGTATTGGCAAGTATTTTGGGATGATAATGAGATCAATGCATTTTTGCAGGGTGATGGAAAATTCAAAGATACTCCAATAGAGGGTGAGTATGAGGTTGATGATCAAGAGTTGGAAGCAAACCAGATGGACATATTGAAGTTAAAGGATAATGTAATTCCTAGAGGTCTCATACCTCTAGAGGAGATTTTTGATCAGGATGATGTCACAAAGAAACCAAGCTTGGTGCCCACAGAGAAAGGAGTTGAAGATGTGAATATTGGAACAGATGATCAGCCCAAGTTTGTCAAATTATCAAAGGCATTATCCCCTGAGGTAAAGGAGAAGTATGTTAAATTTCTTTCTAAATTTTCTGATGTATTGGCATGGGATTATTCATATTTGAAAGTGTATGATAAGAACATAATTCAACATACAATTCCTATCAAGCCGGATCAGAAGCCTTTCAGACAGAAGCTGAGAAGAATCAATCCAAAGCTGCTGCCATCAATTGAAAAGGAGGTAAACAAGTTGTACAAAGCAGGAATCATAGTTCCTATTAGATTTTCTGATTGGATTTCGAATTTGGTCCCAGTGTGTAAAAATACTGGAGAAATAAGACTGTGTATTGACTTTCGGAACTTGAATAAGGCATCCTTAAAGGATAATTACCCACTTCCGAAAATGGACCATATTCTGCAGAGAGTAGTTGGAGCATCTAGGATGTCACTACTTGATGGCTACTCAGGCTACAATCAGATCTTGGTGCATGAGAAGGACCAAGATAAAACTGCCTTCACAACACCCTGGGGAACCTTGGCAGTATGCCAAGATGCCCTTTGGACTAAAGAACGCTGGAGCCACCTTCCAGCGTGCAATGGACATTGCTTTTGCAAATGAAAAAGATGTTTTTCTTGTTGTTTATTTGGATGATTTGATAGTGTTTTCAGGTTCATATGATGAGCATTTGCACCATCTAAGAGTGGTTTTTCAGCGTTGCAGAAAGTTTGGGATTTCTCTCAATCCCAAAAAGAGCCTTTTTTCCATGGATGAGGGTAAATTTCTCGGGCATATCATCTCTAAAGATGGCATCCGCATAGATCCAGCTAGAGTGGAGGCAATTTAGCTCATAAATCTTCCATGGAACAAGAAAGAGATTTAGGCCTTCGATGGTAAGATGAATTTTTTGCGCATATTTATACCTAATCTGGCTGAGCATTTGAGAGAAATGACCAATATGTTGAAGAAACACAGCATGGTTAAATGGAGCGAGGAAGCTATCAAGTCATTCAATCTGGTAAAGTTTACTTTTTCTAATGCCCCAGTTCTGATCAGTCCCGACTATACTCAAGATTTTATTATATTTTCGTTTGCATCTAAGCATACTATGGCAGCTTTTTTAATGCAAAAGAGACATGAAGTAGAAAAGCCAAGTGCCTTTTTCAGTAGGAATATTAGAGATGCTGCTTTAAGATATAATATTATTGAAAAGCAGGCATTGGCTCTTGTCAAGGCATTGAAATATTTTAGGGTCTATATTCTACATTCACACACTATAGCGTATGTCCCTAATGCAGCAGTCAAGGATGTGCTCATGCAAACTGATCCAGAAGGTCGAAGAGGCAAATGGATAGCAACTATGTTGGAGTACGATCTAGAGATCAAGCCTACTATGTTGATTAAAGGCCAAGGTTTGGCAAAATTGATGGCCCAATAAAACCTGCGTGCTTTAGATATAAACCTTTTTTCAACAATGTCGGAAGAGGAAGATGAAGGTTTGCTAGTTACTATTTCAGATATTTTTTTGCATTCCCCTTGGTATTCAAATATTGTGTATGTTCTTCAACATCTGTCACCTCCTCCAGGCATGTATAAGAGTAAAGGTAGATCTTTGAAGCTTAAATCCGCAAAATATTACATTTTGAACAGTGCTCTGTTTTGGAAGGATCTGGGACGCGTTTTGCTAAATTTCCTGGTTGAAGAAGAAGCTCAGAAGGTAATGCATGATTTCCATAAAGGTGACTATGGTGGTCACCTGTTTTTTAAAACTACAGCGAACAAGGTATTGAGAGCCGGGTATTATTGGCCCATTGTTTGATTTATATAAAGCGA
The DNA here is from genome assembly GCA_034641835.2 of Pinus albicaulis. Taxonomy (NCBI): domain Eukaryota; kingdom Viridiplantae; phylum Streptophyta; class Pinopsida; order Pinales; family Pinaceae; genus Pinus; species Pinus albicaulis. The sequence continues at coordinate 1,847,037,930 of CM076578.1, read as the reverse complement.
TGAATTATCATGAATATCCAAATTTTTCAAGGAAAATGCCACTTCCTTTGAAACTTTTTGATGAAGCAACGCCTTTAATGATGGAAGCTACAGGATTTATGGGAAAATACATGCAGCGTCTATCGCTTACAACACTCGATAGATATTAGTAGAACATATGCACCGCTACAAAAATGGATCAAGGCCATCACACCAAAATGACGTGAAAACGATATTATTCAATTCACAGAATCAAATCTTTTATCCACGTTTTGGTGCAGGTGTAAAATTGTGACAGATAATGCAGCCGCGTTCAGATCAAAGAAAATGATCGATTTCTATGATAAATACAACATAGTGCTGGGCCATTCAACAACGTATTATCCATAAGGCAACTGCCTGGTAGAATCATTCAACAAGTCATTGATGAATATAATTAAGAAAATCTTGGAGGCAAACAAAAGAAATTGGCACCGGAAGCTTATCAACGCACTATGGGCAGACAGAGTTAGCAGTAAAAAATAAATAGGTATGTCACCTTTTGAGTTGGTTTATGGTACTGACGCTATCTTTTCTACTTCTCTTACAGTTCCAGTTATGAGATTATTATAAGAAGTTGGCAGCAAAGATGATGACAACCAGCGAAGGATAAACCAAATGATCCACCTTCAACAAACCAGCGAATAAGTGTCACAGAAAGCGAGCTAGTTGCAAGACAAGATTAAAAAGATCTATTACAGGAAGACTAAAGCAGAAAAGTTTCAGTTGGATGATGTAGTGTTGAAATGGGATGCAAGAAATGAAGACAAAGGGAAGCACGGTAAATTTGACAACCTTTGGAAGGGACCATACAGAATTACATCATATAGGGGTCAGAATGCCTTCTTACTTTCAGAAATGGATGGCCAGGATTGTCCTGGAGGAGCAGTAAATGGTAGGCTATTGAAGCACTACCATTATTGAAGACATGGATCAGAATATATCTCATCATCATTGTATATACCATTTTATTTTTCTAAAAGAAAAGTTCAAAATGCACATTCATTCAAGTTTGGGGCCCGAGGTGAAGGCTATAAAACTTGGATGATATGTGTATGGTTTGGTTTTATTTCAGTTTTCAGTCTTAGTCTAGAGTCAGGGTCAATTTTCATTTGTGTCAGTTTTCAACATTTTTGACCTCATGCCCAATGGATAAGGCTACTTGTTCTACGGTGTTCTTGGCACCTCCAAGGAGCTACCATCCCCTTTGGATCCAATGTTAGTGTCAGTCTAGTCATACTTCCATTAGTGATCAAAACTGCTCTTTTGCATCTGCATATTAGGTGTCTCATACCGAATAAATTTCACCATTCCGTTAGGTCATGGATTCATTGATGGTAGTAATTTTTATCAGTTGTCCCTCATGAGGTACTTGCTGATTTTTCTTTCTATGGTCTTTAGTCATTAGTCACTTTTACTCTCAAAATCATGTCAGTAGGTCATAGGATGGGTCTCATTAGTTTCTAGGGTCTCACCATGGTCAAATTAATGAGTAAAATGTCAATAATATTAGCAAGGTCATGAGGAAGTCAATAAAATCTGAATTCACAACACCTGGAAGATCAAAAAGATATTTTATTCATCTTGATGTAATTTTCACCTCAAAACTATGTTTTGAGGTGAAAACATGATATTTCACCTTTATTATTATTCATTATTTAATTCTATATCATCATGTGTAATAAGTCACAATTCAGAAGCTGTTATCTCCACAAAGTGATGTGCCTGCCTTCAGAGATTTTTTCACAGCATGTTCAACACCAAATCATCCTCCAAAGTAGATCCATCAGAAAGATCCTGGAACGAGCTTTCCAACGGTATACTACACTCTCAAAACTGACTTCTGGATTGAAATCTATGCTTAAGTGAAGTAAAAGCCCTTATACCCTCATATACCCCCTATTTCCCATTTTTCCCTTTAAAATTTATATTATTAAAGTTTTATATTTCTTTAATAAAAACCCCTTTTCCCCCTTTCCGATTACAAAATCGCATTATAAATTATTTTAAAAAAATATGCGATTTAATTGCTAACCACTTCCCCTCCATGCCATAGAACTTTATAATAAGAAGTTCTATATTATAAAACCCCCCATCATTCCCAACCACTTCCCCTCCATTTCCTGTAGAACTTTAGAATAAAAACCTTTATATTATAAATTCCCGTCGTTATAAACCACTTCCCCTTTTCCATGACCCCTTAAACTTTATAATAAAGTTTAAGTTATATATTATAAACTCCGCCACTCTTTAATCGCATTGCATGTTTTGTTTTCAAGTTCCGATCGGCCAATCGCAACATTCTCCGATGTGATCGATCGCACCCCTCCCTCTGATTACCCGATCGCATCACTCCCTCCGATTACCCGATCGCAATTCCTCTTTCGATCTCCCGATTTGCTCCCCCAATGGCAAACCCCCGATTGATCTCCCCACCGTCAATCTTCCCTGCCGATCGGACGGCCCACATCTAATCAGGCCATCGCAATCGGCATTCCTCATATGTGTTACACTCCACTCCCCTTCGATTTCCGATTGCGATTGACCCCAAGCCCACCATACAGTACTTCCACCCATTTATAATATAAAGGGCTTTCCCCTTTGTAAACTCGAAATTTGTTATATTTCATTTTTTGCAAAGGTTTTTCCCATTTCCCTTCCCAAATCGCATCGGGCCATTTTTTTATGCGATGCGCCCCCCCACGATCTTCTGATTGTGATTATGCGGACCCCACCATTTAGAACCCTCGGCCATTCATTACAAAACCCCTTTCTCCTTTGTAAAGGTTAAAATTCATCCGTTTTGTTTATTACAAAGGCCTTCCTCCCCATCGCATTGCAATATTTGTAATATGTTACTCCCTTCTCCTGATTCTGATTCCGATTGCGATGGTGCCATATTACCATGTGTTTGTTATATATTATCTCTCCACCCGTCTATTGCGATTGTGATTTTTATATGATATCCGCCTCCTTCTCTTCCCTTTTTTCCCATTTAAGATTAAATTTTCCCTTCACGAAAGCAGATAATTTCATTCTGTTTTATTTCAATGGCAATTTATTAAAAGATTCATTTCTCTCCAAAAATATAGTGGAAAGCAAAGCGACAATCAAAGGGCCGAGAGCTTATTTAAAACAAAGATTGTTACAGAAAGCAGCAAAATAGGAAAATTGTTCATCGGATTACCTATTTTCTTTCATACAGCCTAACAACAAAATCTCCAAGTAGTCAAACGCAATGTTGTATCTTATTTTTAGGGGCAGATTGTTGTGTTTCTTTACTATGATTGTATTTCAAGTTCTTCAGATATTAGAACAACTCCCTTTTCTGTGGATCTATGTTCCCACATTTCAGTGTATTTATTGTAATTATAAATCATTTGTAAAATGGGAATCTGTAACTCAGAAAGTAGGGGAATAGTGTGGAAGAACATCTTTGCGCTACATTGTACAGTTTGACAGGAATTAATAACAGATGCAGCTCTGATTTGTGGGATCCATGTGGTATGAGAGTTAGCATTTGTTTTATCCTTTTTTTCATATGTGAATTGTTATGTGTTCCATCCATCCATAAACATTTCCTTTTGAATGCTTTCAAGATAGAAAGGTAGAATCCATTTTATATGCTCTGCCTTGGGAAATCATTCATACTCTGTATTTTTCTTTTGTTTGAAAAGGATCCATTTATTGTGCCCTTTTTAGCCCCTCACCAGTCTTTCCATCCCATCCTCATTAAATTTTAATTGCTAATTTTCCAGCCTATCTTGCCCCATGAAATACCCTGTGTCTTGATTTAATTCCCGGTTTCAACTGTCCCTTTATATCCCACACATCCCTGAAATTCATTCATTCATTCATTTTATTAAAACCTTTTTTTTATCATTTTATCTAGCCTAATATCAGTCCATTTATTGTGTTCCATTGAATATTTTTTCACGGAGAGAGCCCTCTCATTTCCTTGTAGGGCTAGCTACAAGACTGAGCGTGGTTTAGTTGTTACCCTATTTTGCTTTTTCAGCTTGGGGTCCAATTCAGGTGCTAACAGAATGTTTTCATTAATTTTCACAAAGAAAATGAAAACTATAAGCCATGAATAATGATACCTTTTAATTTGTTTGAGCATGACTAAAATGACCTGAAAACTTAGAAATATATGAAAATTATAATGAAAAAGATGGAAATAGTGATAAATGGCTATAAAAAAGGAGTAAAATTCAGAACTTCAACACTACTATGAATTTTCTACCAAATACAGTAAAAAATATCAAATAAATTTTAATTAGGTGTTAATTTTAGTGGTTGTTTATTAGGTCAATTGTGTATGGATGAAACATATGTGGTATTTTTAGACTCATCTTTCAAAGAAAACCATGCATAGAAATTCTCATGTAAATGTTGATCTTCAATGAAACCTAATTAGATAAGGGAAGGGTCTTTTTTTTTTCAAATGCAATGATGAGTATAGTCCTAAAACACTCTCACTAATCTCTCAGAGACAAATAAAAAATAATAATCATAGCTGCAAATGAAAAACAGAAGAAACCAAAGGAAAATAGAAAAAATACCTACTCAAAACCAAAACCCTAGCTGACAAGCAAATATGCACTAATAGGAAAAATCCAAAAAAGTAAACACACTCACAAGCAAGAAAATAATAGATGGATGATAAGACAATGATGATGGAGAGGTATTTCGTCATTAATGTATCTGTTGGGAATAAAACCCAAGAGAGAGTTCAAAACCCTAAAAATAAAGAAATAAATCCACTTATTTGAAGTGAATATGAGTGTTTTACACAGTAAAATTACACAAAAAATATGGATCTAAAGTTAGACACCAAGTGGGAAAATTCATGTACCAAAAAAAAAAAGGTAGAACCTTGCAAAAACTCTAAATTGAGGGCTTTTATGATGTGGTGTAGAGAAAATTGAGCAACAATAAGATATCAATGCTTTGGTGCAAAGTTAGTTGAGAAAAAAAAGGCTCTTCAACACATGGGTACTAACTAGAGTGGGGCACTTAGCACCAAGGTTTCAAATCAAACTTATTCTTAGACTCATAAGTATTATATATTTTTTAGGAAAAAAACATGTTGTTTGAAACATAGTAAAATACTACAAGAAATCTCCCATAGGGGTAACCCCAATGGAGTCACCATTTTGTTTAAGGGATAATTTTTCTTACCGTAATAAGCTACTTTGGACCCAACAAACTTGCTCAATACCAACCCATACAAAGGGTGTTCCAAAGAAAGCACAATACAATACAATCATATCCAAATTCATGCATATTTAAATGAGAAATTACAGAGAGGGTAAAGGGATTGCACATTTCTATAGCAATAAAGGTCTCTAGTCGATGTAGCCAATTTAAGGGAAATCCTTCAAAGATCTTCCCTCTTGTCCCTATTCCTGAATACATGCACATAACAACAAATCATCACAAATATATACCACGCAAAAAATGTTAGCACATACATATATAACCATATCCATAATAAACATATAAATACAAATGAAAAACATGAGAAAATGGGGGAAATCTTGTGTTTTATTATACCAATAATCAGGTGTACATAATTTCACACTCCTATGATCCTTGCCTGTAGTCCTCCCCTCACCAACACTCATTTTAGACTAGACCTGTAATAATGGATTATTGTAGAGAGAACTATGGGTAGACACTACAACATCACTTTGACATATGATGAGTTTTCCTCCTTTGTAATCTATGGAGAGCTTGCTTTTATAGATTTTCTTAGGTGGTGATCACATTGAATGTAGACATATTTTTTACCATGTCTAGTCCTTTGATCCTATCTTCTATGAGTGATCAATTTTGACCTAACCCGCCTTTTCCATGCAATTTCTCACTCTATCGCTCCATCACAATGTAATTTGGCCGTTGTTGGCTCTCTTTTGATTGAAGCCAGTGTACACATAGCATTGTTTGGCCTAGTGTTTCTTGGCTAAAATTGTAGGGGAGGAGGCACCAATTCATTTTTTTTTAAACTTTCCACAAATCAATTTTGGCTCTTTACTTTGTATATGATTTTCCCTTCTACTAGACCCAAGGGGGTGGCATTTTGAGATATAAAATTGTTACAAACTTGAGACAATATATGAGAGAAATTTGAACATTTAGTCACTATAATTTATAAAGGTGGGTAAATTTTTCAGAGATAAGAGAAATAGATAGGAAAATCTTATTGTATATTGATAAAAAAAGCATATTCATTCACTTTCCTATTGAAAACCTGGAGAAAAAAGGCTATAAGAAAAGAGTATAATTATATTGAGTAGTATTAATTAATATGTAGGTTTTTATTGTTTAGCAGCTATATATTAATTGATGTGTTTTCAAACTTCAAAATAAAATATTTGTAATATTTTTATTTTCTTACATTTTCTTTATTATTTTTATGTGGGGTAAAACATCAAAAAAATTCATAATTTATTTAATATTAATGAAATTTGATATATGCAACTCTCTGGGGCCTTCATTATTGATTTTCATTGCATGACACAAGAAAGAATACATTTTTGGTACTATTTCATTTGTTGGGGCCAACCTAAATTGAAGTTACCCATGTATTTCATATTTAAGATAATTGTACAAGAGGACACTGTTATCGTTTGAACCCAATGTAGGCTTAGGCTAATTGTAGGATGCCCATGACCAATGGATATGTTAAGTAGATCTTGATAGTTCCTTCACTGTATCTTGCTAATATGATATATAATGATATATAGCTACCATGGAAGATGTGATCCATTTCGTCTCTACAATATGCTAATGTTTTCATTTTTGTAGAATTCAAACGAGATCAATATTTGATTTAAGCTATAATTAATGCCTCCACATTTTTTTATGCCAAATGATGATATTTAGGTTTCATGCAATTATTACAAAATTCCTATTAAACATATGGTTCAATGATATTCTATAAACGAGTAAGCGAAAAAAGCCTCCACACACTCATATAATTAATAAATATTAAACCTAACTAAAATTTACCATAATAATTGTGCTCTTAGCACATGATCTATTAGAAGAAAAACAAATGCAAAGTACTTTTAGTGTTCTTATGAAATGTTTTCATATAATAAGATGAATGGTCCTAGATATTATTTGCCACAAGAAATTGCCTCTACAAAAACCCTTTAGTAAAAACCTCTTTCTTGTGATGTTAGAGCTTCACTTGCTTTGACCGCTTTGGTTTCCCATTAGCCAAGTGATCAATCCATTCATATTGTTTGGTTGGACAAATTTTCTGCATAAAAAAATTATATGGTCACTTAAACCATTTATGCAATTTCTCAAAAGCCTTGAAACCTTCAAACTGTAGAAATTAATTGTAGATTCAAAATTGCTCATGTAATGTACCAAAACATAAGACTCAAATCTACTCTACTCATCCATGAAAGAAAATTCACGATCGAGAACACATATAAAAAGCATGCATTATGATTCAACACACATACACATATATTTATCTAGGGAAAGAAACTGCTCAAAACCATTTCCCATATGTATTCCATTAATCAAAGAATTTGGATGAATACAATCATGCTTGCTCAAGCTTGAGCACAATCTGCACAAGTATCTTCTATCCTCTACCTTACAGACTGACTTTGGCCAAAATTTAGTTAGTTTTCATAGCCTCCAAGATTCTATTTCCTTACGTTGTTTGATGAGGAATTATCCCCCTATTAATTACGGAGATTTCTCATTGAGAATTTCACAAATCTATTAGGCCCTTCTTTGACGGCATGCACCACCTATACAATTTGGAAAATTCTACAACTTATAATACATTGACCTTGAACTGAATCTCAACTGGGTAACTCGAATTTCATGCATGCATGAGTTAATTTAGGTTGATTGATCGGTTTACTGGTTAAACAATGAAGCTTTACCCCACTATTAGACCTCCCACTAGTTTCTCAAACAGTTGGAACCAGTTTAACTGACCTTAACTCAATTTAACTTAATTAAATTGTTACAACTAAAATTAACTCAACCTAGGCTCCTAAAATTTAGGAATCATTGTACACAACTCAATTTATGCCCAAAACACGAATTAGCTAAGCTAAATTAGTGATAATAACTCAGTTAACTCATTCGATTTGTCTTGTGATGTGAAATTTCGATTTTATCCTAATTTAATTGAAGGGAAAATTGAATTAGGAATTTATTGTTGCATATTCAAAAATCTCTCTCAACAAGAAAGGGATTATTAGATACCCCAATACCACCTCTATGGAATTCTAATTTTCCCCTTGACAAGGTCTTTGTAAAAATATTTTCATCTTGTTCCTCTATAGGAATGTATTCCAACAAATTTATCCACCTATGTAGACAATCTCATAGATGGTGGTACCAGATATCAATATGCTTGGATCAATCGTGAAAAATTGGATTCTCAGAGAGTTTAATACAACTATGATTGTCAGAGTAAATTGCAATAGGATCCATTATCTATCCAAATAACCCAACAAGAATATTTATCATCCAGATAGCTTCACAAGTTGCTTGACTGGAAGCCATGTACTTGTTGAGGTATAAAAGGTATCTTTTTAACACCTATTTATCCTACATTAATCATAAATCTAGGAACGAATTTTTGTTTCAAGAGTGTACTATGTCTGAAGCTGCAATTCAAGCTAAGAGTAATGCTTTGTAAGATGTAGCACAGTGTTCTAAATACAAGAGTAAACGGATGATTGGAAAAGAAATCTAATTACAATAACATGAACTCAAATTCTCTGAAATCCAGCTATTCACTTAGCAAACATCAATCAAGGATACAGTAGCAATAACTCATTCCTCTAGAAATTGATGCAATTGAAATCAAACTGGAACAAGAAAATAAATCTGGGAACGTGGAAGAAATAACCAGTGTTCTCTATAGTTGACAATCCTGATTTAAAGCAATTAAAGGGAAATAGAAATTGAACTAAAGCTGATATTGAAATTAAACTAGGAAAACTCTTTAAAAGCAAACTCTTTACAATCTGTAAACTAATGAATTGGAAATGAACAACACACTAGAATTGAACAACAATGTAAATGAGTAGCAAATTGTAACTTAGAAGAATCGAACAACAAATACTAACTAATGAATCTGAACAACAAATCTTAACTTAATGGAATAAAATAGCAAATTCTATTAAACACCAAACCCTGTCGACATCAAACGTTTTTAAGCAGCAATCTGAAATGAACAGCAATCCAGCATAACAGAAATCAATTGGAACAGAACATCTAATGCTGAACAGCAAAGCTCTGTAAGGTATAACAAGATAAATAATACGGGAATTAAGGTCCTTGTCAAAACAGAACAGTAATGCAATTCATTAACATAACGAAATCAATCAGTAATTCAACAACAAACCAATTAACTTGCAAATGTAATGAAAAAAACCACAAACTATCACACGAAGATAATTGAAAGATAGTGATACAAACAGCAGATCGATCCACTAGGGTCGGGCCCTTAGCTACCAGTGAAACACCATTGGGCTACTGCAGAGCTAAGAAATAGGACGGAAACACGTTCTTATATTAATCAAACATAAATAGTGTTTACAGCGGTCGCTCTCTGATCACATGAGTCAATAAGAAAATGCAGGGTTACAAGAGAAATGTTTAATCAATAATTCGACTCTTTTCGATCTCTAAAGGCATTGCCTTTTATAACAAATTCGACAGATAAGACAAGGAACAAGATAATACTGAACAGCGATTCTCTCCTTTTCTTTCTTTAGCTAGCGCTTGATCTTATTCGGCTGTAGTCGTGTTGTTCCATGTATTCTCTTAGCTATGCGTTCTGATTTCCTTCTCTTTGAGGAACAACAGTTACTCCTACTTTAGCCTTGCCTCTCGAATAGTTGTTTACTCCATTTGTTTCCTGTTTTTACAATAAAAGGTGATTTTTAGCTGCTTTTCACAATAAACACAAGTCTTTGCAATTCTATCATAATTCTACAATAAATCACCTTTCTAGAATAAAAAGAGTTATGTTTAAAGGAAAAATATGAGAAAATGCATGGTGAATTCATACCTTTTCCAGTGCTCAACAATACTCTTCTTCTACTAAGTTGAGTGCAACTAAATCCTACCAAGAAACTGTTGTTGACCCAACACTGAAAATTCCTCCTGATTTGCTCTTATGATCTAATGGAATCCCTACCCAATCTACATTTGTGAAGCCTTGTAGCTTCACTCCCTTTGTCCATCTATACCAAATTCCAAACTGAGTAGTGCCTCTGAGGTATCTCAACACATGTTTTTCTGCCTTCCAATACAATTTGATTTCCCTAACCATTTCTTGAATAAGTTGGTTAAATGCATAAAATATTTATGATCATGTGTTCACCAAATACATAAGTGAACCCACAAGATGTCTGTAAATAATAGCCTCCACTTCCTCACCTGAAGTGGCATCCTCCTTCCTCCAACTTCCTACTAGAGGAATGTACATGGGTTTGCTACTCTCCATGCGGTACTTCTTCAGTATCTCGTTGGCATACTTGCCCTGGGAGACAAAAAAATCCCCATCTCCTTTCCATACTTCCAAACCAAGGAAATAATGCATGAGTCCCATGTCCTTAATCTTGAATTCTCTTGCAAGATCCTCTTTGCAATATTTTATCAACTTCTCATCACCAATTAAAATAAAATCATTGTCATATAATACTATAATCAAAAATTTACCTTTAACAACAATATGGTAAAGGTTTGCATATGCTTCACTTTTGCTGAAGCCCAACCTAGTGAAATATTTTTCAATCCTATTGTACCAAACACGAGGTTATTGTTTCAATCAATATAATTCTCTCTTTATTATGCACACATGTGACTCTCTATCAAAGGTATCAAATCCTTTCGGTTGTTAAATGTACACCTCCTCCTCAATCACACCATTAAGGAATGTTTTCCTCACATCCATCTCATGGATCTTCCATCCCATCTGCGCTGCAAGTGCTAGAATTGATATGATATAAAGTACCTTTCTACTGGAGAAAAGGTATCCTCGTAGTCAATTCCCTCCAACTGAGAGAACCCCTTGGCCACAAATCTGGCCTCATGTTTCTCAGTTCTTCCATCTGCTGCTTGATTCAACTTGTAGATCAATCTCAAACCTACCACCGACTTGTTCTCTAGTCTTGGGACCACTTCCCAAACACTTTATGAAAATGGAATCATATTCCTCTACCATGGCATCAACCCACACTGGTTGTTGCACTGCTTCCTCAAATGAGGATAATTCTGTCTCTACTTTCTCACTCATCAGAGCCATGTAGCATGTGTACCGATCAAATGACCTCTTCTTCTTGTGCTGTGATGTGGGTGCTCCCATATTCTCTCTAGCCTCATGTAATAATATGTTAACTTCCCTAGTGCGCTTCCTTAATTCTCTGGATGTCTCTGCATGAGTGGGTGTCTCCACTCTCTTCTCCTCTTCTTGAAACTACTCCACAACTTCTTGAGGTTATTCCTTTGTATAAAAAATATCCTCATCTAAATGCAACTGAATCTCCCTCTCAAGGGAATACCTCATTGCATTATCCTCATTGAATTTCACATCTATACGAAAAAATTTCATCCTAAGAGATGGAAGGTACACCTGAAAGTTGTGAGGTTTATCAGTGTACCCCAAAAATATGCCCAACTTTATTTTTAGCTCTAGCTTTTTCCTCGATTCCTTGGAAACATGACAGTAAATTGATGAACCAAATATCTTGAAGTGTGGAACATATGGTTTCTTCCCTGAAAAATATTCTTCTGGTGCACTCATCCTGAGAATCCAGTGAGGACTTCTTTTCTACACATATACCGTTGTGTTGTAGGCTTCGGCCCACAAATGAAATGGTAGGCCCTGATCATGCAACATCTCCCAAATATTTTTTTTCTTCCTCTCAACCACCCCATTCTATTGTGGGTTATGAGGTTTTTTCAACTCCCATTGAATGCCTTCCTTTGCACAAAAAATTTTAAAATCCTTTGACACATATTCACCACCATTATCGCCCATGAGAGCCTTCACTTTACTACCAATTTATTTCTCAAAAAGTTATTTAAATTCAAAAAAAAAATGGATAATTTTTTGTCTTTATTCTGAATGAATAAAATCCATCATTTACGTGAGAAATCATCTACAAATATAACATAATACCTGTGCTTGGCCATGGAGGTTGTCGATAAAGGTCCATAGACATTAGAGTGGGTCCTTTCAAGGATTACATGCACCATACTATCTCAATCATTAAAGGTGGATTTTTTGTACTTCCTCAAGGTACACCCTTTGCATGTATTCTACTACTCCTGTGCTCCATTGGGAGGCCTATGGTGATCTGCTGCGTGATCTTTAAATATCCATTATGATAATGGCCAAGTCTTCTATGCCATAATTCACCAACATCTCAGCTCTACACCTTATCCACCTTTGTGCTCAAATAAGCACAGTTTTCCACATCCAACTTGTAGAGGTTCTTCACCCAAACACTGATTTTCTTCACTTGTCCCATGGCGATGTGCCTAAGGAATTACTTTACTTTGTTGAATCTCACATCATAGCCATGGTATTCCAACACCACGACGGAAACCAATTTCTTCTTTAGGCCCAGAAAAAAACATCACATCCTTGAGCATAAGAGGGGAGAAATAATCCCTCTAAAAAGTAACTGTACCGATACCAGTTGCACTATACCTCCCATAATCTGCCATCTCGATGTGCATATGGAGGTGTTTCCCCTCCAAGTCACTGAAGAATTATTTGTTTCCCGTCATATAGAATGAGGAACCAATATCTAGATACCACACACTACCCATCACTATGCTTTCCCTGCATGCAATGAGGGTAAAATCAAGCTCGAATCGTGAAGCTAGGGCTTCACTTGCCGCTCCTCCTAAGGGATTACTGCTCGCCTTCTTTTACGGAAACTCTCTGGCATGGTGTCCCAGTTCATGAAAATGAAAGAAATTGATTTTGAACAAGTCTTTATTCTTTCTCCCTTGACTAAAATATCCTTTGGATTTGGATTTATTCCCTTTCCTTTCTTTTACCTTTCTAGCCAAGGCACAATTCTCCTCATCCTCAACCTTGAATGAATTCTCATCTCTGCTTCTTTGCCTTATTTATTCCTACACTAGATCATACCATAATTTATCTAGCTTGGTAGTTTCTCTCTACGATTTAAAAAATATTGATAACTATGACAGCTCTTGGGAAGGCCCAAAAGAGCTAGAGCTACCAAATCTTATTTAGGGATAGTAACATCGACCCCACAAATTTCATCATGACATTGTGTAAACTTGCTCAGGTACTGCATAATTGATTCAACCTTTTGCATGTTCATACTTTGAAGTTTGTGTAATATCCCCAAATTAGCAGTCAGCTAATTGGGATATTAATTTTGATAAATTTTTTCTTTTCCTAAGTTTTATAGAAAATAAAGGGGTGAGGGAACACATGAATAAAACAATAGATTAGAAGCACTTTCCTAAGGTCACTTGAGCACATTTACTTGACAGTGTGAGGTCCATTTTGTATAGCGTGTATTTTCGAAAACCTTTTCTGGGTTGTCTTGGAAGTCTGTTTTGGAGCATGGATCTCTAGTCTTAGAACTTTTGGATCATTGTATCAGCAACAATATATTTTTCTATATTTCAGGTGTTACTCTCTCATAGACAATGTAGTTTCTATATTCCTGTATTTCATGTATTAAAAACACTTCAGATCTAGGTGTATGCTTTCATGGCAGGCTTGTTTTCCCAACTTGAGTGATCTTTTCCTCAAGTCCTTGTACCTATTTTTGATGTTATAATCATAATGGAATGGATCTATGGTTTCCTCATGTCTTGAGCTATTTATATTTCTTCATATTTCCAATTTTATGTGATATATTGCTTCTCTCCCAATTTTGGGATATTACAATGGTATCAGAGCATGATCTGTGGCTCATCTTGTGGACATTATTGACAACATATGAAAATCAGATAGTAGAGATATACTACTATGGAGGGATTAAGTTTTGCCTCATATTTATTTAGAGATATGAAGGATCTCTCCAAAGAGATCAATGAAACAAGAAGAGAAAGGCAAAGAGAAAACTCAAGAAGGTTTCAGGATGAAGAATGTCCCAGTACTTCTTATCGGCGAAAAATACTACCGGAGAATCATATATCTCATCAAAGACCTACTATGCCAAATTTCTTTGAATAAGGTGACTGGTATAGATATGAAGAAAGAAGAAACATGGAACGAGAGACTCATGAGACTCTCAGTTTATATCTTGAAGAGTACGAAGCACAGTCTAAAGCATTCAAGGAGAATCTAACTCTCCAAGAATTCTACAAACTCAAAGAAGAAATAACATTCTATAGCAACAATAGAAGAAAAAGGCACAATAGATTCTATTTTCCTACATTTTATGGGTCTTCCTAAAGCACTGTTAAGGCTTGGAGGAAAGGGTTAGATGCATTTTCCAGGCTACATCCTATAACAAAAAAAGAGGTTGTTCAGATTGTAGCACCTCATCTTCATGGTGAAGCCCATGATTGGTGGTCTGGTCACATGGAGCATGCAAAGGTGACTAAGTATTCATATTTCTTTCACAAGTTGAGGAAGAAGTTTGATGTGAGAAAACCTGAAATACTTCACAAAGAGACATTTCCTGAGAAGTCAAAGGAGGATGTCATCCTTGTCACTCTGGACAAGGAGTCACTACATTCACCACCAGATGCAGAAGTAGTTGTATCTGAAGGAGAGACACTTGCATATTTGCAAGATATTGTTAAGCTCTTGACACATCGGGTCCCATGCATGATTCAAGAGATGCATGAGGAACAGGAGGTATATTCCAGCGTTGGTACATTGATAGAAGAGCATCCATCACTCTTACCAGTAGTTGGAGACACCATTGTCCTGGTTGGAGGAACTCTTGTGGTCTTGCAATAGGTTCCCACATATCAGTTGATCCAAGGTGTCCATCGACTTCCATATCAGATTGTTTCAGTACCTATTATTGAAACTTATGGGGACATGCCATCAAGGCCAATTCATAACCAAGGGTTATAACAACATGCTAATTTGGAGCAACATCATATCACTGCATAGAGGACCCTTGATTTAATCAAGGAGGAGATGAAGACCTATCCCATCTCATCATTATTGAGCTACATTCAACCCTTTGATTTGAAGTGTAGAATTTCAGAAGATGGGAGGAGCATGATCCTATGTACAATGGATGGTTATGAGTGCAACATTGTGCCTTTCTTTGAGACAATACATGTATCACCTTGCAGATCTACAACGTTGTTAATGAGAAGAAATGAGAAGAAGGGGACCCATTCCTTATGGGAGAAATCAAATGGTAGCTTCATTCATGAAGAAATGGAGGAGAATATGATATATGGTAGACATCTTGAGATGGGAAATCTTTTCCCCTTTCAAGATGACTCTTTCTCAAAGAGCATCTCACAGCCCAAAGAGTAACTTCTACCTATAGCAGATCCAAGACCTTATTGGTTTTGGAGGGACATTGATGAGAAGAGGATCTCATGGAGAGACCTTAATGGAGGTGCACTTCAACATCTTATGGAGTGGAAAGCTATTCATTTGGAGGATGATTTTCCCAGTGAGGGAAGGGAAAAATCAGTCCACTCACATATACAACTTGCTTTAGGCCTTGATGTTTCATTACATGGAGGCATTCCTCCAAGGAGACCCACTAATTGGAAGATGATCAAATATTTCTCTCAACATGGTGCATCATTGATAGACTTGGCTAAGGAAGGATCCTTGGTAGGAGCTAACACAAGTCAAAGAACCTTTGATGGGTTCAAAGGAAGGATGAGAGATTTTCTGATATAGACATTGTCATCTCCCACTCAGCTATTTGCACTGAAAGATGATGATGATTCAGAAATATGTGATAGCACAATCATGGTGTCAAAAGGATACTCCATAGCCTTGGAGCATCAACTGATACTTCCACACATGAGGAAGATTCCTGAATACGACAAGAGGTTATTAACACTCTTGCAAGCATTGGCCAAACTATGGGAGTTTTGGATGGGAAATACCTTCCAAGAGGAGGTTGACCTCTATGTACTTCAATCTTTTCTTGGGAAAGATCAACTACAAGGGAGGCAACAAAGGTGGGGTAACAGTACTCCAAGATGTGACTTTGGAATTGAGCATGTCAAAGAGGAGAGCTATGATGTGACAAGTGCTTCATTTCAAAATCCAACAGTGTTATCATTGTTGGGAAGCCTAGATCCATATTGGGAGTCCAAAATATTGGTATAATATTCGAAGGACCGCTTGAGATGTAAGGTTCTTGATGGGCAAGTGATAGATGGGAGATATATAGTGGTTGATGGAGTCATCTATTTCCATGATCATATTTACTTGACTAGGGACTCCAAACTCAAGGAGGAGATTCTACTTGTAGCATATGAGGCACTCTTTTCAGGACATGTAGACTTCATTGAGTCTTATCCTACCATAATGGAGGGATTCTATAGGGAGGATCTCAAAGAAGATGTGAACCAACGTATCAATAGATATGTAACTTGTTTGATGTATGAGGAGAAGAACAACCACCTTACAAGGTTGTTACAACCTCTTCCCCTTTTTATGCAGAGAAGGGAAGGCTCATCCATGTACCTCTTCACCAACTTGTCTACAATATATGGTAAAGATTGTGTTTTGATGTTTATTTATCGACTAACAATGTGTGTACATTCCTTTACCATACATTTGCAGCACATTGCTCAAAAATAAAGCAAGCCTCCTTTTGGATTTCATGGTCCTTTTGGGACTATATTCAGTGATGGGGATGACCAATTTATAGAGGACTTTGGACAAGACATGTTTTTCGTGGCTCATATTCAATCAACACCTAATATCCTTCACTATTTTCAAGCTTTTGAGAAGCTTATGGCAGCAAGCAAGCGGTTGGATGGCCACTTATCATATGATGTTTTGAGACAGCTAGAGGCAGAACAACGCTGGTCTCACTTGAGGGACTATTATCACCATCCAACATGCTATATGACACATTTCATTTTTCTTTTGGATCCCATATGGTTATGACACTTTGTTCACTATATGTAGGATGGATTGGGCAAGAGTGATTCTTGGAATCATAGAGTGGGATCATGAGATTCCAAGTCCATTTTGGCTTCTTAATGACCACATTATTGCAGCCCAAGATCAGTAGTTCCATATCTATCATAAATGGAGAGAGAGACAGTGTGATTTGAACAATCATATCTCTCATTTTCAGCCATGCAACCCCTATACATTTCAGAAGCAGGGGATTGATGAATGTTTCTATGAGCTACCAAGGATGGCTCACTTTGTTTGGATGATGGCATGGAGATTGGATTTTCTCATTGGGATTGAGGCACCCAACATTTACCATCTATCATGCCTTGAGGAGACGAATGGACATCATATAACATTTTCCACATATCTCCCCCTTCTTCATGATGAGAGCTATTTGGTTTATCTTATACCAAAGGCTAACTTGTATACATGGCAAGAGACATATCCATTGGAGATTTTGTAGTATACTTGTAGTTTCTTCAGGAAAAGCAACATTTTGGAGGGGAGGACTGTAATATCCCTAAATTAGTAGTCAACTAATTGGGATATTAATTTCGATAATTTTTTTCTTTTCCTAAGTTTTACAGGAAATAAAGGGGTGAGGGGACCCATGAATAAAAAATTATATTAGAAGCACTTTCCTAAGGTCACTTGAGCACATATTTACTTGACAATGTGGGGTCCAGGAGAGTGAAGTGGCAGCGTGAAGGAAGAGGCAGCGTGGGAAGTGTGGGCCCATGATAGCGCAATGAGAGAGGGGAAACGTGGGCCAAGAGGGACAACGTAGTTTTGTGGGGCCCAAATGGGAGAAAGGCTCTAAAAGCATAAAAATGAGAAGAGGCTCATTCTCTCATTCAATTACGCATCTCTAATTTCTGTCTTTTAACATTTCTGTGCACGCTTTTTTTGTTTAGCACAAGGGTGTTTTCGAGCGGAAATCCCACCCTCATCATCGGGGAACTTCAAGTGCCTACTCAATATTGGTTATATTGATTTGAATTACCACTTTATTGCATTGGCCAAGCTTTAGTATTCTTCTACAACGCAATCTATTCCAGATCTGAGTTGTGTTGTAGGGTTCTAGTAGTGGAGGGTTGTAAAACCCCATTTCTGAGCTTGTTTTCCATTGGAGGGTTCATCCTTTAATCTGGGAGACTTGTGAGGGAGTCATTGGAGCATCATTTCCATATTTGGCAGGAGGCCAAGTAGCTACCATCATCTATAATGCATTTTCCCTCAAGGACTGCATTATTTCATAGAGAAGCTGCAACGATGGGTTTATTTCCCTAGTTGAAGGAGTTGTGTTTCCTTTGAGGGGATCAGCCCTTCATTTAGGAGATCTATTGGAGGAGTATCAGCCATTGCATATTTCATATCAGCCACCTCCTATCAGTGATTCAGTTGCAGATTTTATTCATCCCTAGGGCCAAATCTACTATTTTTTTATAGCATGCTTTTCCGAAAACCTTTTCTGGGTTGTCTTGCAAATCTGTTTAGGAGCATGGATCTATAGTCTTAGCACATTTGGAGAATTGTATTAGAAAAAATATATTTTTCTATCTTTCACTTGTTACTCTCTCATAGACAGCGCAGTTTCTGCATTCCTATATTTCATGTATTAACATCATTTCAGATCTAGGTGTATGCTTTCATGGGAAGCTTGTTTGCCCAACTTGAGTGATCTTTTCCTCAAGTCATTGTACCTATATTTTCTGTTATAATCATAATGGAATGGATCTATGGTTTCCTCATGTATTGAGCTATTTATATTTTTTCATATTTCCAGTTTTATGTGCTATATTGCCGCTCTCCCAATTTTGGGATATTACAGCTTGTCCTTCAGTGCCAGCATCATGTGGTCACTATTGTTCTCAAAAAAATATTTTAGTGTTATCCACATCGTGAAAAAAGTCTCTTTACCATGGAGATTCAAGAAAATATGATTTTGAACTCCCTCCAATATGATTCTCCTCGCTTTAGCCACATCTTTATTCCATTGAGCGAGATCATGGGCATCAGATGTTGGGGATTTTTCTACAGCTCTCTTGATGTATTCTAGTAGCCCACTGTCATCCAATACTGCCTCCATGCGGATATTCCATGCCACAAAATTTGTGGTTCCTTCCAAAGCATACTCGAGCTTGAGTTCAATGAAATCCATCCTCTCAGTCTTGGAGAAAACCTACAACACTAATCTTGAAATTTGAACCTCCTACAATGACAAATTTGAATTCTCTTCTCTACTATGAATCTAGCTCTAATACCATGTATAAATTAATTATATATTCAAATATTTTGATGTAATGTACTAAAACATAAGGCTCAAATCTACTCTACTCATCTAGAGAATAAAATTCACGATCGAGAACACATATCAAAAGCATGCATCATAATTCAACACACATACACAAATATTTATCTAGGGGAAAGAAATTTCTCAAAACCCCTTCCTATCTATATTTCATTAATCAAGCTTGAGCGTAATATGCACAAGTATATTCTATCCTCTTCTTCACTGACTAACTTTGGCCACCACTTAACCAATTTTCCTAGCCTCGAAGCTCCTATTTCCTTGCATTGTTTGATGAGGAATTAGACCCCTGTTAATTAGGAAAATTGCTCATTGAGAATTGTGAAATTCTATTAGTCCCTTATTTGACTGCATGCAGCACCTGTACAATTTGTAAAATTCTACAACTGATAGTATGTTGCCCTTAAACTCCAATCTCAATTGCGTAACTAGAATTTCATTCATGCATGCATTAATTTAGGTTGATTGATATTTTAACTGGTTAAACACTGAATAAAAACCCCACTGCTTGACCTCCAACTACTTCCTCCAACAATTGGAACTAATTTAACTGACCTTAACTCAATTTAATTGAATTAAATTGTTACAACTTATATTAACTCAACCCAGGCTCCTAAAATTTAGGAATCATTGTACACAAATCAAGTTAGGTTTACAAATCTAATTAAATAAGATAACTAGGTGATAGTAACTTAGTTAACTCATTCAAGTTGTCTTGCGATGTGGAATTTTGTTTTTCTCCTAATTTAATTCAAGGGAAAATTAAATTAGGAAATTCTTGTTGCATTTTCCAAACAAACTACTCAAATTTGGAGATTGATGGTGCATCTTTTCCCTTGGGGGTAACAAATCCAATTTCTCCTCCCTTGTGTGAATTCACCCTTGCCACTTTGACATTGATATTCTAAGATGATGAAGAGTTATTAGAGACTTTAAAATATTTTAATAGTCCTTGGGGTGGCATTCATCTTGGTTTCTTATTGACTTCCTTTCTCAGTTTTATTCAAGCTCCACATAAGGGATATTAGACTATATTCCCTTATATGATATCAATCACTTTGATTCTTTTGTAAATGCCCAATTTGTAAAATATGACAATATTTCGAAACAATTTAAGCTTGAGAACATTTCCATGGATAATGTAACATGATTTCCCAATTGTTATTTTGTGGATATAAGACTTTAAACTATATATTTTTATATGATTTTATTATTCCCTCATCATATAAAATATAAATCTTCTTGTTGTTTTTAATATTACTTTTTTTCCATCAACTCTATTAAACACTCTTGAATATTAATACATTAATTAAATTTATTTATTTATTTTTGTATGCATTTATCAATAAATAAAACATATTTATCTATAATACCTTTAAATATTATTATTTTTAATATTATTAAATATTGAATGATACATTATAAAGTATAAAAAGTCCTCTTGTGCAAAAAAATTATATATATAAAATCAATGTTGAATATGTGAAGACCCTTGATGGGGGTGTCAGACAGGAAATTGGAAACTTAGGACAGGGTTTTAATGCCCTCACCATGCGTTATTGATGGTTATTATGTGGGTTTAGGATGCATGACCTGGTGGGAGTTGCGTGAAGGTTCTCGGGAAGGCAGAGAAGTTAATTGGCATTAGGTTGGTTGAGGGACTCATTTGCAGGCTACCAGAGATGAAGGTAGAGATTGTGGTTGGTAAAATTTGTTTGCGTGTGTAGGGTGGCTTAACCTTCAAGGCATTCCATGCTCCTTGGTTGTAGATTGTGAATATGGGGTTATGTCTTGGATAGGTATAGTGTGGTGTTGGCTCTGGCATCGACTCCAATTGTGGCTACCTAGGACCTTGAGACATCATGGGTGGAAAAATATTTCAGATAGGTATGGGAGCATGTGTCTGGTGCGACTATTCAATTTCAAGATGATCATGACGTGGTTATAGGTTTTATCAATTGTACCATGGTGTAGGTAATTAATTTTAATTTTTCCTATGGTTTCCTTCTCATTTGGAGATACGTTGTAGCGGGCTTTGCCAACCTAGAGGGTGTTGTTGCTGGTATGAATTCTGTGGTGGCTTGTAGCTCATTCTGTTATGAGGTTGGTGATCAATCTGTGTTTTTTTTAATTTTTGGTGAGGTTGGATGGGGATTATTCCATTAACCCCATAGGGTGGCTTTGTACCACAAGTGCTTTTCATTCCGTGTTGCAAGGAGTGGTTGGTGTGAGTGAGTGCATGGGTCTGCGACAATGCATGGGTAAGTGTCCAGCTCTACGAAGGTGGTCTAGAGGCTAGGCCTATGGGGAGGTTTCTTCGAGTTGGTTTGTGGGTTGTGGGGCCTTGGCATATCATGAAGTGAAGAGGGTGTTGAATGAGATGCAATGACAATGGTGTCACGCATGCAGAGGTTTCGACCCTCGAGGAATGGGAGTTGCACACATAGTGGACCAGAGAGACATCGATGAGGAGGTGGATGCCTCCTATCGACGCCATTCAATTCTCTTCAATCCTAGTTGAGGAAGCTGACCTTGATGATAGAATAATTATCTTGGGATCGAAATTATGACTGAAATAAGATTATTTTCTTTACGAATGATTTGCAGCACAATGAGTAGCACATGATGGACACACTAGTGTGTTTCTGGCATGGGCATAAGCAGATTCAGGATAAGCACAACCTATTAGAAAGTCAGATGGCACACACTGTTGGCTGAAAATAATAATAGAATGAAGACACAGGTTCAGTTGCAGGGGCCAATAAGGCTTCGTTGTAGTCTAGAAAAATGCCGACATTTTCACTTGGGTAAGGAGTCTCACCTGAGGCATTCCATGACCTTACTAATATGAGAGAGTAAGAAAGAGGAAAATCATAAGCATCATCAATAATTACTTCTTAATACATAAGCATCACAATAGAGGACTCATTCTGCAAGTTTCAACCATACCATGAAATGAAAAAGAGTGAGAGATACACAATAATCAAAGAATTTTTTTAAAATGTGACACATTCATATACTAACAATAACTTAAACCATCTACACACAATTTCGAACAAAAACATCTCTTTGTATTATATTTAGCACACTGCATTAAATTACATTACAATAGAGCTCTCTCTCTTGGAGAATAGTCAGGACTAACAATATAGAGTTACAAATAACCCGCACCTAGAGCACATCTCTCCCCTTTCCATGACAGTCCTCTTCCTCCTTTGTTTTCCTTCTGTATCCTCCTATTATTCAACCGAACCTCTAGTCTCTGCTATCCTTCTGCTTAGTTGCATCCATAGATTGGTTGTCCTTGTTATTTTTTTGTTTACCTTCCTCCAATTGGAGTCTACTTTAGATAAATCCATGTTGCTTCTGTGACTCTACGATGGTTGTCCCTCCACCCGTTATCCATCCAACTATCTCAAAACTTCTCCTTATTCCAAAAATGAATGCCCCAACAAGCCCCAACCACAGTCTATTGACTCGTCCCCGAGTCAATCCTATCCAAGTGGTATTAGTCCTCCTAGTGCTTCCCCTGCCTCTTCACCATGGGCTATTGTTGTTGGTTTCTCTTGTTATTCTTTTTCTTGACTGTATTTTTCAAACAAAGTCCCCAACTCAGGCACCGTCTTGAGGGCCCCCTCCTTGAAGTTTTTGAATTCTGTGATAGTATCCTACCAGGTTTGCATGATCACAACATAATTGGTAATGATCTGAGTCATAATTTCATCTTTTTTTTTGTTATGGTCAGTTATTGATGACGATGTTCTAGTGTTCTTCTTATTCGTAATATATTTGTTGCAGTGACTCAACGTGTTTCTTCACATGCAAACTTAAGTCCCAAAGAAACTACTTTGTCTTAGTCAACTCATATTCAATTATTTGGATCTGTGTTTGTAGGGCCTGATTTGAAATTGATTGTTAGTTAATAGTGTGCTAATATCAGCTTCAGATCAAGTTGGTATCAGAGCAAAGGTTATTTTCTTGATTTTCTTGAGATTGTGCAATAAGGGTTTTAATAGTTTCAATTTTGTGATGCTTACAAGGTTGAAGTTGCATAGAGGAGAAGGGAATCTATTGGCTCTTAGTCCTGAGATTAGGACAAGAAGAAAGAGAGGAGAGCATCAGGATTTGAGCCTGAATCCTTAGCCATTATGTCAGGTGTTGGAGATACTCAAGGAAATTCAGAAGAAGAATATGTCAAGAGAGACTTCAAGGACATTCAGAGAATGGTTAAAATCATGTTTGATGCATTCACTGCAGAAAGAGAAAGAGAAGGTTCTAAGCCTCCACATGGAGAAGGAACTTCGAATGACAATAAGGATGAAGAGAAGAGTTCGAAATATAGTGGAGGAAATCCACCTCCATCTCCACCATCCTCATCCTCATCATCTTCATCAACATCTTCATATTCCACTTCCACCACAAAAACCACCCACACTCATTCAAAAAACCCAAAAGGAAAAACTCAATTACTAAAGTTGGACATCAAGTTTAAAATTCCCATGTACAATGGTGAGGTAAATGTAGAGAAGCTAGACACTTGGATCCGTCAATTGGAAGTATATTGCAGAATTCAAAATATACAAGAGGATGACATAAATATCCAGTTGGCTTCATTAAGTCTAGAAGGAGAAGCACTAGTTTGGTGGGAGTAAAAGACTCAAGAGGAAATGTGAATCCATGGTAATATATCCATTTCTTGGGTTGAATTCATTTCTTCCATTAAAAGATAGTTTTATCCATTAGCCTATATGCAAAAAGAAATTATGAGTTGGCCAAACTTTAGGCAACTCAAAGGCCAAACAGTTCAAGAGTACACCCAGGACTTTAGAAAGAGGGCTTTGTTGTTAGGAGTAAACTTGAATTCCCAAGGCACACTCTTGAAATACATTGGGATTTTACATCCGTACTTGAAATATACTATCCTTATGTTTAACCCCAAAAAAATACATGAAGTATGTGTGCAAACCACGCATCTTGAAGCAAGGGGAAAGAACATTAAGGAAGAGGGTAGTAAGAAGAATCAATTCAAGGGTAAGGGAAAAGAGAAGGGAGGAAAATGGAAGGGAAATAAGAATTCAAACATCAAGAAAAAAGGGGAGAAAACTTCATGCAAACAATTTTCCAAAGAGGGGCATGATGAAGCCCACTGTTGGAAACTACATCCCGAACTAAGGCCTAAGAAACCAAATAGCAAGGGGAAACAAAATATGACTGCCACCACACAACAAGATCTTGGATCCAATTCCGAAGATGCTAACAAGATCGTGGCCATGGTTAACAAAGGAAAGGGAATGATCATAGGCTCATTATTTAGCTCAAAAATAAAAGTGCTAAGAAATTCTCCAAATAAGAACGACCGGATAGATCTCGTCACTTGGATTTTGATGAAACGAGTTACATTAGAATCCTGGTGATGAGCTTTATCCAGTTGTTTTAGTTTGGATCATTTCTGGTCACTTTCATTTTTGAGCTAAATACTGAGCCTCTAATCATTCTTCACCCATTGTAATATTCGTGCTCAACTGACTCACATTTGCACCCCATGTGAGGCAGGCCGTCTCAGAAAATTGTAATGTTTCCTATTAAAAATTTCAATGGCTCATGTGCTCTAAATTTTATGTAAACCATCTGAGTCTTTCTTTATTTTGCATTGATCGATTAATTCTTGACATCAGCATCGGTCCTTTATCAGATCTAGCATGATCACTAGTAGAATAATAAAGAATACTTGCTGCAGAAAGTAGCAGTAGCCGCAAGAAGCCAGACGAAAAGGGATAGTACAACAACAGAGGGATCAGAGCCACGTAGAGGCCAAAGTCATGCAGTCCTACACAATATCCATGTAATCCCACGTACTTACTATGCAGAGACAACACAGAGAAAACACTAGGATTGTCTGCTCACGCAGAGGCCAACAAGGGTGACACAGTTCTGAATTCATTGTTGATTCAGAGTGCCGGAAGTAGTGGTGAAAAGCTTCATTAGTTTCGGTGGGGTTAAATTTCTGAAGTTTCAGAAATTGACCTAAACACTAGTTGAAAAAGAGTGGGAGGAAAATCAACTTCACAGAGGGTTTCTAGCCAAATAAATTTTCAGATTAATCTAAGGATCAAAGAGAGCTAATTTGTTTTGATTTTGAAAATTTCCAAGAGAGGAAGTTTGTTGTCAGAGGGAGTAGAGCATGCCTTTCTTGCCAAGGACCCTAGATCTAAGTCTCTAGCATAGAGAGTAGGATTTGTTCCGAAAAATTTGCTGAGTAGATGGCACCTCACAGACTACATGATTAGGATATTTTGGACGATATGTCCAAATTTAAGTCTGGAAGGCTAGAATCCTGGTAGTCATGAAGGCTTACGGGCTAAGGGACCATGCAGAAAAATTCCTAGCCATGCCAATTGATGTTATTATCCTAGTGAAGCATGAGGAAGATGCGACAAGTGCCAAATGCTTTAGAATGGATGGGGTTTATTGGGGTTCCCATGTTTTGGCTAGATTGGCAAGACCAAAAGATGAGACAACATCAGAACCACTTTTCGATCCTAGGATCTAGCCCTCCTGGATCCGGAGAGGGATCTCTCCATAGAGCAAAGAATATATGTCTTTGAAGCTCAAGATGAGATGTTAGGCTAGGTATGAAGCACAAAGGGGGGTTTTAATTGATTTGGTTGGTTGGTTGTTGGGTTGGTCATGAGATCATAGAGTGAGAAAGTAATGGGAGAAAAGGAACAAAGCAGCAGGAAGCTTCAGCAAAGGGGATAGGTCAAAAAGTGCCATCCATTGGGCTATGGAGTCATGAAAGGAGAATTACTTGCAACAACTAGCCAAGGCTTTCAGAGGGCAAGTCATCTATACTAAAGGATCTTTTAGATAGATGATGGAATGGAACATTAAGGATTGAAGGTGAAAGAAGGAAAGCAGCCCAATTCTTGTCTATAGATCAAGTTAGAGGTCATTTAACTCCAGACCTGCTCGGACATACTCAAAGGCAGCTCTCAAAGAGGGACAAAGGGGTTGCTTATAGATCGGACCAGAGTTCATTTAACTCCAGGTCTAATTTAGAAACTCCAAGGGAAAAACAGAGATAACAAAGAAACATCCAAGCAACAAGCCCTCGAGTTCATACATCAACCAGCAGGCAATAACATCCACTACGCTGATTAAACTACATGGATTCGCTCTTAGATACACATAAAGCAGAAAACATTAAAGGTAGGGAGAGCAAGAACATAGGGCACCTAACAAGGGTGAATCCTATGCTATACTTTTGTTGCCAACCAGAAGAACATGAAACAATATGAAAATGTAATAAACAGAGTTAGGAAAAACATCACCAATAGTAATAGACCCGGATCCTGTGAAATGTGCTTTAATTAATTGATGCAAAACCAGTCATGTACAATAAGCCCAATGGCTAATACAATCCAAACTTTCTCCTCCCAGCCTATTACGTGCAAACTACTCTGTAACTCCCTCCCAAGACTGTTCTAACAGTCAACTAAATCCCTCTAACAGCAACAACCGAACAACTGAACAACAACAACCCCCCTTAAAAATGTTCTTCTGGATTCTTATAGGAGAAACAAAGCAGAAGAGGTAGGTGAAGAATTAATGCTCAGAAGAGGAGGAGAGCCGCAACCCATTCTGCTTTAAATCTATGCATTTACCTTTGGAACTCTGGCTGCAGTACTACTGCCATTTTCTGTTGACTGGATGAACTGGTTAAATAATGATGTTAGGGTCTCCATACCGTGTAACAAATGCTTTTGACGATATAGGACTGCTGAAAGGGTGTAAATCTTTATTTGGGTACAATGTAGACTAGCAAAATGATGTGTACCGTGTCCTTTCATGGAAGAATGCTCTGCTGATACGGGAACCCTGATAATATTATATCTCTCTATGCATTGGATCTCCTATTCGATCCTCGGGGTCTTCGAATTGTACCTTTTCCTTCTAAAAATCTCTGCAGAAGCTTATGAGTCTTCCATTTCTTGCCCCGGGCTCTTTACTGACCTTTTCTGTGAATTTCGAGCTTCAATGGCACCGGAGGGTTGGT
The DNA here is from genome assembly GCA_034641835.2 of Pinus albicaulis. NCBI lineage: Eukaryota > Viridiplantae > Streptophyta > Pinopsida > Pinales > Pinaceae > Pinus > Pinus albicaulis. The sequence continues at coordinate 1,847,010,423 of CM076578.1, read as the reverse complement.
AGAGTTTTAAAACCTGTCCTTTGATGAATTTATGGCGCAAGCAACCTTCCAGATGCTTCCTGCAACATCAGGCTATGAATATAGCCTTTGCACCTGGTCTTCATCGATCCCTCTGTCACTGTGATAGAGGCTGCGCATCATGGTGGTCATTCCTTGTTGAAAACCCTGCAAAATCTAAAACCTGTGAAGAGAAACCATGGACGGGGAAATGGATGTAGTGTGGATGGAGGAAGAGACCATGTAGACGAAACGGTGGAGAAATTTGCAGAGGAAATGGTGAAAATCGCTCAGGTGGAGGTTGACGGTCTGCAGAGCGAATATACGTGAAAAACATGAAAAAACACGAAAATTCACCAATTATATGTAATGGAATGGGAGTGTGTACGGAGAGCGCACGTGGAGGTGCCGTGGCGGGACCAGGAGAAAATGGAACAGTGAACGGCGGGCGAACAAATCTGGACAGTTGATCGTGGCGGAGATCAACAGCGAAGGACGATAGACGGCGAGCCATGGCGTGAGCTATCGCATACGCAATTACATTAAACACCGTGCATCTTGGACAGGCGATAGCCGTCGGATGGCCCCCTCCAGATCGGACGGTCAACGGTCATTTCGCTAGGCATCCGTGTTCAGATAATAACACGCGAAGGATGGAGTTAACAGGCAGGAACGGCGGTTTCGAAATCGTACAGGAGGACAGGTGTCGAGCACTGAGTAGAATCATTGGGCTATCGAGGAAAACCGCCTATCGCGGATAAGTGGTGCGGAAGAAACCAGGTGGTTCATGAACAGTGAAAGCGGGCGGGGACCACCATGACGAGCGGACTCCGCACTGTCAGATCTGTACAGATCAACGGTTGAGATCGCGCCCGACATGATTCGATTGCGGACCCTTAGATTTGGCTTTTAAACGGACAGTGGAGATGAACTACAGGGGGTCCAAGGTGTACAGTCATGAGAACTTGGGGCGACCCCCCGCAGTGAATAACAGTCGTCCGATCAGGTCTTCCCATATCCCGAGGGGTCAACTGCGGGGGCACCATGGCTTGACCCTACGAATAGAGAAAACCTCCGCAGGGGTAAGCGCTTTGGTCACGGCATTGGGTCGCATAGAAGAAAAGGGTGCGGGGGTAGCGGAGGAAGGGCTGAGGCCTATTATAAGGTCGGAAGTGGGTTTTTTAGCCCATTTTAATGTATTTAGAGGCCCAAAGGGTAACGATAGGGAGATGGAGTGGGAATTTGGGAAAACAAAGGGTGTAGGGATTTTTAGAGGGGATTTAGGGGGTTAATAGGGAAAAAAAAAGGGAAAAAGGGACAATTTGCAGGAGTACAAGGGGTGAATGCAGGCCTTAGGGAAAGGAACCAGCAGAGGGGACTTGTATAAGGCAAAGCACAGAGAGACCTCAAGGATGATGTGTCTTCAGGGGAGATGCATTCCTTGAAGGTCTCCAAAAGGATATAGCCCCCAGCTTGCTTGTCAAGAATTTCATAGGGGGGCTAACAGTGGCCCCACATGGGGATGGCTTCTTCTTGAAGGAGTCAAGAAAACAGAAATGATCTTTGGAGTAGGCCAGTTTCCTGCTGCTTGGCACATCCCTTTCTTTGACCAGCTGCCACAATATGAATATGTTACATCAACAGAAACATTTTCCCAACCAGTCTACCTACCCTCACTACAATCCTAACCATCTTCCCTTCAGGGTGCATTTGAGCTAGCAGACCCTTTACATCATTTTATTTACAAACAAGAAAATAAACCTATTCTACTTCTACCCTTATTGCTCCATGAGACCAGATTAGACTGTTGGTCTCATACGTTTTTCTACCTACACTACTACCTACTAGGATTAGATTGTCTAGCAGGTTTCTTCTCTACATTCCAAGACATAAATTGAAACAACTAACTACGTGCTCATAGACTGAGCTTTATTGAGCTTTTCCTACCTACCACACTCTACTGAAATATTTACAAGTCTAGCTTACAAATATTGTCTTCCAATGTAACCAGTCCATCAAATGATCCCATGGCTGGTCCTTCTTGCTCAACTCCTTGAGCATGCTGGATAGACAGGGCAGCTCCCACTCTTTTTGTTCGAAAACAGCAGCCTTGAAAAATTTTCTATCTGTCTGCAACATGCTACTCAAAAAGACCTTTGATCCTTATTCAAATGTATGCAGGAGATGTGCATAAGGATCATGAAATGATACCTGGTTATGAATATCTGGCAGGAAGGCTTCAACCAGGATTTCCTCTTCTCCCACTGGATCAAGGATAAGACTCTCTAGAGGAAGATAATCTTCTTCATCTTCTGAACTGGAGGACTCATCATATATGGCAGTGTTGTCCTCCTAGAGCTCAGATACATTCTTCTCTGATGTGCTGAGCTCAGTGAAGAGATCAATGTATTCCCGAGCAGGGTTTTGGTCCATTGCTTCCTCTTTTTCAAGAGAAAGATCTTTGCTTACATCCTACTCCAGAATCTCTTCTTTGCTTTCCTTATCATCTTCTGAAAAGAAAAACTGCTGGTTTCTAGTCTCACTGATGATCTGTGGTAAAGCAGAATGAAGATCCAAGGAATCTTCATCTGCTATTATACTATCATAGCTCTCCCCATCAGTGTCATAGATAGGCTGACTGGTTTCATTACTCTCTGGAAACGAAAGGGATTGATTCTCCTCCCATAAATCTACTAATGATGACCCTGCAAGATCATCTTCTGTTTGGATATCATCATCATCAGATAGATAAAAAATATGGGAATCATGAATGTAATTAATGTTACCAGTCAAATATACTGGACTGTCAGCAAACCTTTCTTCACTCTGATTTACATGTGAGCTTTCCAACTCTATACAATAAAGCTCATCAGATGAATGGGCAAGGATGTCTGATTTGCAATAAATTTCAGAGGTTGTCTTTCTATTGATGATCTGATCTATTTCTACTTCTGTCAAAGGGGAAGATTTCCTTGTATTCCTTTGTGCAGAAGTGCAGCAGATCTCTCTTTCCTTTGAAGACTGTATTTGAGGGAGAATGTCATCTTGAGCCTCGCCTATAAGGGACGATAAATCAGCATCTGAGTTTTCAGGAATATCTTGAAGAATGTCCACAGTCTCTTGTCCGTTTTCTTCCTCAACTGATTCATCTGTGCTCTCGTGATAGCTAGGATGCATATGAAATTCTTGAATGGTTGTCAACAAATCTTCAGAATGCATATCAACCAAATCCTCATCAATGTCTAACAGGTACCGTATGATATTCTGAGATTGATCACAACAGTCCCATGGTAAGGATGGAGAGTTTCCTTTATAATTCTTGTAAAATACTTGGTGCATGTCCTTTAAATAAAACAAACTCCGAGGTTCTAACCATTCATACCAATTCCTAGCCTTTCCTTCTAATGTTGCCATGAACATTTTCATTAGGCAGTCTTCATGCCATTCAACTTTAAATTTCCACACATGTATATGAAACTTGATGAGATGTAGCAAGGGGTCTTCAGTGTTTTCACCCTAAAAGATAGGCAGGTTTTTTAACCGGTCCACTTCAGGCATTTTGTGTGGGAATCCAGGGATATGCTCCCTGCTCATTGGGGCATATCTTCTCTGTATGCATGGAAGCATGTTTGTAAATCAAGAGGAGGTCACTATGTCTTCTCAACTAGTTCAAAGTCTTCTACCAGTGGAGTCATTAGGTCTTTGGATCATAGGGAGTGTGGAGTTGCCAGGTGGATGTATTTGATTGTTTGAAGCAGGATGTTGTCCACCATCAGCACTAGAAAGCCAATCTAACCAGAGATCTTGGGTCCTTTGAGTGCCTAAGAATGTTTAAGGTGAAATGCGCTCAAAAGTCCCCAGTGGAGTCGCCATTATGTTGGGGTTCCCATGTTTTGACCAGATTGGCAAGACCAAAAGATGAGACAACATCAAAACCACTTTTAGATCCTAGGATCTAGCCCTCCTGGATCCGGAGAGGGATCTCTCCATAGAGAAAAGAATATATGTCTTTGAAGCTCAAGATGAGATGTTAGGCTAGGTATGAAGCACAAAGGGGGGTTTTAATTGATTTGGTTGGTTGGTTGCTGGGTTGGTCATGAGATCATAGACTGAGAAAGTAATGGGAGAAAAGGAACAAAGCAGCAGGAAGCTTCAGCAAAGGAGATAGGTCAAAAAGTGCCATCCATTGGGCTATGGAGTCATGAAAGGAGAATTACTTGCAACAACTAGCCAAGGCTTTCAGAGGGCAAGTCATCTATACTAACGGATATTTTAGATAGATGATGGAATGGAACATTAAGGATTGAAGGTGAAAGAAGGAAAGCAGCCCAATTCCTGTCTATAGATCAGGTCAGAGGTCATTTAACTCCAGACCTGCTCGGACATACTCAAAGGCAGCTCTCAAAGAGGGACAAAGGGGCTGCTTATAGATCGGACCAGAGGTCATTTAACTCCAGGTCTGCTTTAGCAACTCCAAGGGAAAAACAAAGATAACAAAGAAACATCCAAGCAGCAAGCCCCCGAGTACATACATCAACCAGCAGGAAATAACATCCACTGCGCTGGTTAAACCACATGGATTCGCTCCTAGATACACATAAAGAAGAAAACATTGAAGGTAGGGAGAGCAGGAACATAGGGCACCTAACAAGGGTGAATCCTATGCTATACTTCTATTGCCAACCAGAATAACATGAAACAATATGAAAATGTAATAAACAGAGTTAGGAAAAACATCACCAATAGTAATAGACCAGGATCCTGTGAAATTTGCTTTGATTAATTGATGCAAAACCAGTCATGTACAATAAGCCCAATGGCTAATACAATCCAAACTTTCTCCTCCTAGCCTATTACATGCAAACTACTCTGTAACTCCCTCCCAAGATTGTTCTAACAGTCAACTGAATCCCTCTAACAGCAACAGCCAAACAACTGAACAACAACAACCCCCCTTCAAAATGTTCTTCTAGATTCTTATAGAAGAAACAGAGCAGAAGAGGTAGGTGAATAATTAAATGAAGAATTAACGCTCAGAAGAGGAGGAGAGCCGCAACCCATTCTACTTTAAATCTATGCATTTACCTCTGGAACTCTGGCTGTAGTACTACTGCCATTTTCTGTTGACTGGATGAACTAGTTAAATAATGATGTTAGGGTATCCATACCATGTAACAAATGCTTTTGACGGTATAGGACTGCTGAAAGGGTGTAAATCTTTATTTGGGTACAATGTAGACTGGAAAAATGATGTGTACCGTGTCCTTTCATGGAAGAATGCTTTACTGATACAGGAACCCTGATAATATTATATCTCTCTGTGCATTGGATCTCCTATTCGATCCTCGGGGTCTTCGAATTGTACCTTTGCCTTCTAAAAATCTCTGCAGAAGCTTATGAGTCTTCCATTTCTTGCCCCGAGCTCTCTGCTGACCTTGTCTGTGAAGTTCGAGCTTCAATGGCACCGGAGGGTTGGTAGAGTTTTAAAATCTGTCCTTTGATGAATTTATGGTGCAAGCAACCTTCCATACGCTTCCTGCAACATCAAGCTATGAATATAGCCTCTGCACCTGGTCTTCATCGATCCCTCTATCACTGTGACAGAGGCTGCGCATCATGGCGGTCATTCCTTGTTGAAAACCCTGCAAAACCTGAAACCTGTGAAGCGAAACCATGGACGGGGAAATGGATGTAGTGTGGATGGAGGAAGAGACCATGTAGACGAAACGGTGGAGAAATTTGTAGAGGAAATGGTGAAAATCGCTCTGGTGGAGGTTGACGGTTTACAGAGCGAATACACGTGAAAAACATGAAAAAACACGAAAATGCACCAATTATATGTAATGGAATGGGAGTGTGTACGGAGGGTGCACGTGGAGGTGACGTGGCAGGATCGGGAGACAATGGAACAGTCAACGGTGGGCAAACAAATCTGGACCGTTGATCGTGGTGGAGATCAACGGCGGAGTACGACAGACGACGGGCCATGGCGTGAGATATCACGTACGCAATTACATTAAACGTCATGCATCTTGGATGGCCGATAGCCGTCGTATGGCCCCCTCTAGATCGGACGGTCAATGGTCATTTCGCTGGACATCCGTGTCCGGATAATAACGCGCAAAGGATGGAGTTAACAGGCGGGAACGGCGGTTTCAAAATCGTACAGGAGGACAGGTGTCGAGCGTTGAGTGGAATCGCTGGGCTATCGAGGAAAACCGCCTACCGTGGATAAGCGGTGCGAAATAAACCAGGCGGTTCATGAACAATGAAAGCGGGTGGGGACCACTGTGACGGACAGACTCCGTACCGTCAGATCTGTACAGATCGACGGTCGAGATCGCGCCTGACATGATTCGATTGTGGACCCTTAGATCTGGCTTTTAAACGGACGGTGGAGATGAACTGCGTGGGGGCCAAGGTGTACGGTCATGAGAACTCAGAGCAACCCCCCGTAGTGAATAACAGCCGTCCAATCGGGTCTTCCCATATCCCGAGGGGTCAACTGCGGGGGCACCATGGCTTGACCCTACGGATAGAGAAAACCTCCGCAGGGGTAAGCACTTCGGTCATGGCATTGGGTCGCATAGAAGAAAAGGGTGCGGGGGTAGCAGAGGAAGGGCTGAGGCCTATTATAAGGTCGAAAGTGGGTTTTTTAGCCCATTTTAATGTATTTAGAGGCCCAAAGGGTAGCAATAGGGAGATGGAGGGGGAATTTTGGAAAACAAAGGGTGTAGGGATTTTTAGAGGGGATTTAGGGGGTTAATAGGGAAAACAAAAGGGAAAAAGGGACAATTTGCAGGAGTACAAGGGGTGAATGCAGGCCTTAGGGAAAGGAACCAGGAGAGGGGACTTGTATAAGGAAAAGCACAGAGAGACCTCAAGGATGATGTGTCTTTAGGGGAGATGCATTCCTTGAAGGTCTCCAACAGGATATAGCCCCCAGCTTGCTTGTCAAGAATTTCATAGGGGGGCTAACAGGGTTAAGGATCATATAGTTCCACACATAGCTGACAAGAAAACATCTTATGAGATGTGGAAAGCCTTAACTATCCTATATGAGGGAAGATCTGACCAAAGGAGAATGATTCTAGAGAACTAGATGAGGTTATTCATGATGGCCAAGGGAGAAGAGATCGAGCCCTTCCTTTCCAGATTACAGGCGATCAAGGATCAGTTTGCTGCCATGGGAGCGAAAGTGGAGTATGATGTGATGGTGAGGACTACACTCAATGTGGTTATAAAGGATTGGAAAAAATTTGTCCAAAGTATCTTATGCAGAGCATATATTCCCAACTGGGATAGTATGTGGGCAATCCTCCATGAAGAAGAACTTCGTCAATTCACTAAGAGACAGTACAACACGAGATCAATTAAGGTGAAGAAGGAAGAGGAAGAAGATGCAACCTTGGCATCAAATAGGCCACAAGGGAGAAAGAAGCATGATCTATCCAAGATCAAGTGTTTCCAGTGCGGCGAACTAGGACATTTCACCAGCAATTGTCCTCAGAAGAATAAGGACAAGGAAGCTTCTACCTCCAAGGTTTTTGTCACATACGATGGTTCCGAAGATGACATATCCATGGGCTCTCATGAACCACGAAAGTGGGGTGACATGGATCTATAGAGCAGCTACAAAGTGGTGGTGGGATCCTTTAATAGCTCAGCTCTTGGATCACATTCGTGCTACAAGAGCCTGTTGTGAAACTAGCTCCAAAAATAAAAGAAAGAGATATCAACACCTTATAAATAATCCACTTCGAGGGGGCAACCTCCAATACATTACATGAATGAACAATTCTTGGATGATACAAATTACAAAACCTCCTTTCTATATATTGGAGTCCATGGGGCCACAATGTAATCCTAGTGGACCACAATGTAATGCTAGCCGACCTAACAATAATAATTTAAGGGCACAATAATAACAATAAGGGGGTTACAGGGGTACAATAATAACAATAAGGGGGTTACACTAACAAAAAATAAGGGACTATACTAGTAATATAGGGACCTAACATGCCCCTCTCCTTCAAAAAGTGTTGTCCTCAATGCTTGAGTAGCTCTGGGTGCTTCTGTATAAAATTCTCATCCTCCCATGTATAATCTTCAGTAAGTAAGTTCTTCCACTTGATGAGATACTCTAAAATTGATCGATTTCGTAGCTGTTGATTTCTTGTTTCCGTGACCACTTCAGGTTCCAATATGATTTTTCCTTCCTCATCAAGTTCGGGAAATATTGTTTGAACTGGAAGATTTTCACCTATAACCTTCTTTAAGCATGAAACATGGAAAATTGGATGCACTCGTGAAGAAGCAGGAAGCTCCAATTTGTATGCCATAGTACCAATCTTTTGCAACACTTTGTAAGGACCATAGTACTTTGGCGATAATTTATTATCCTTCTTTGCTTGCTTGAGGGACATTTGTTTGTATGGTTGTAGCCGTAAAAATACCCAATCTCCTACATCAAAACTTCTCTCGCTACGATGTTGATCTGCCTGTTGTTTCATTCGATTTTGTGCCAAATTCAGGTTATCCTTTAAGAGTTGGAGAACTTTTGCTGATGCTCGATGTGATCTTCCACTGCTTGAACCTTCGAATTTTCCCTTAAAGATGATGTGATGGATGGTGGATGATATCCATAAAGTACCATAAATGGGGTCATTTTTGCTGCAGTATGGAAGGAAGTGTTATACCACCATTCAGCGAGAGGTAACCACTTGACCCATTGTGTTTGTTTATCAGATACAAAACAAGGAAGATATCCTTCCAAACATTTATTTACTATCTCTGTTTGACCATCAGATTGAGGATGATAAGATGAGCTATGAGCTAATTGAGTACCCAAACAAGAAACTAACTCCGTCCAAAAATTTCCCGTAAAAATGGGATCTCTGTCGCTCACAATAACCCTTGGGCTTCCATGTAGCTTTTGAATTCTGTCCACAAATGTAGTAGCAATTGTACTAGCTTTAAATGGATGAGATAATGCACAAAAGTGTGCATACTTGGTAAGTCTATCAACTACCACCATGATGACACTCTTTCCTTCGGACTTAGGTAAACCTGTGATAAAATCCATTGAAATCTCCTCCCAACGTTGGCTTGGAATGGATAAAGGTTGTAGAAGTCCTGGGGTCTTAATTGTTTCCACTTTATTCTGCTGGCAAACCAAACATTCCGCCACAAACTTTTGAATATCAGATTTAAGGCCATCCCAAAAAAATTCTTTCTTCACCCTGTGGTAAGTTTTAAAAAATCCCGAGTGTCCTCCTAAAGGAGAAGTGTGCAATTCCAGAAGAATATTTTGTTTTAGTTGGGAATTATTACAAAGATATAAGCGATCTTTGTACCATAAGGAATCATTTTTCCAACTAAATGTATCAGATGTACTAGGATCTTGCTGCAACTTTTGAATTAGTGTCCACACTTCTTCGTCCTTCTTCCATTCATCTCTTGCTTCGGTTATCCAATCTGGTTGGATAATAGAAATGGCACAAAGCAATGCTTCCACCTCTTCATTCTTTCTTGAGAGTGCATCTGCAACAACATTAAGCTTTCTTTTTTTGTAAATTATTTCAAAGTCATAACCCAACATCTTTGTGACCCATTTTTGCTGCTCTTCTGAAGATAGTCTTTGTTCCAAAAAGTGTTTAAGACTATCATGATCAGTTTTTACCTTCAAGTGTCTTCCCATTAGGTAAGTTCGCCATTTCTTTAGTGCATGCAGTATTGCTAACATTTCCTTCTCATAAATAGGTTTCTGTAAATACTTTCCTTTGATTGGACGACTTTCAAAAGCAATGGGTCTTCCTTCCTGCATTAAAACCGCACCAATTCCATTTCCTGAGGCATCACATTCCACAATAAAGGTTTTTGTGAAGTCCGGCGTAGCTAAGACTGGTGCTAGGCACATTGCCTCTTTAAGACGTTCAAAGGCCTTAGTTGCTTCAGGAGTCCATGAAAATGCATCTTTCTTCAATAATGTTGTTAGAGGTGCCGCTATTCTCCCATAATTCTTAACAAACTTGCGATAATACCCTGTTAACCCGAGAAATCCTCGCAACTTCTTTATGGTTGTGGGGACTTTCCATTCCTTAGTGGCTTTAATTTTGTTAGGGTCTACTTTAACACCCTCGTGAGATACAATATGACCCAGATATTCCACCTCTTGTACTCCAAAGAAACATTTGGATGTTTTTGCATATAATTGTTTCTCCTGCAATAGTTTGAGCACCCTGTCAACATGTTGAACATGATCCTTCCAAGACCTATTGTAGATTAGTATATCATCAAAAAAATACTAGCACAAATTTTCTAAGGAAGGGTTTGAAAATGGAATTCATCAAGCCTTGAAATGTAGAAGGTGCATTGGTAAGGCCAAAAGGCATGACCAAAAATTCATAATGACCCTCATGAGTTCGAAATATTGTTTTCGGAACATCTTCAGTCTTCATTCTAATTTGATGATATCCTGAACGAAGATCCAACTTGGTAAAATAAATTGCTCCATGTAATTCATCCAATAATTCATCAATCACAGGAATGGGAAATTTATCTATAATGGTGAGCTTATTGAGATCCCTATAATCTGGAAACATGCACCATGATCCATCCTTCTTTTGTACCAATACTATAGGAGCAGAGAAAGAACTTTGACTAGGTTTAATTATACCAGCCTCTAACATTTATGCAATCATACGTTCAATTTCACTCCTTTGGACATAAGGATATATATAAGGCCTGATGTTTGAAGGAACAATTCCAAGAATCAAATGAATAGCATGATCATGATCACGAATAGGTGGGAGTCCTTTGGGAGTTTCAAACACCTTGGAATGATTGTCCAATACTTTTTGGAGATCTGCAGAAATAGATGATTTTTATTTTGGAACTTCTAGTGAGCATAATTGTGCAATTACACCTCATTGTTCTTTCTTTAGAAGATTTTTCATGACATTAGAGCTTATTATCTTTCCCGGCTTCCCTGCAATACCACGTAATTCAACTTCCTTACCTTCTAAAAAAAATTTCAAGAAAAGTTCTAGAAAATTAAAAGCTATCGTCCCCAAAGATTCGAACCATTTTACTCCTAGTACAACATCAACACCTCCCATAGGAATTGAAAGAATTGGAATATTCAATACATATTCCCCCATGGTTAGCTTGATATTATGGCATTTTCCAGAGCAATTTATAGTTCCTCCATTTGCAACCATCACTTGACATTTTGATGTTGGGTATAGGAAACAATTCAATTCCTTGGCTACCTTACAATGAATAAAATTATGGGTACTACCTGAATCAATCAACACTATTACCTTTTTCTTCTTGATATGTCCTTCTATCTTAAGATTTTTAGGAGTGGTAATTCTTGCCAATGCATTACATGATATGGTCAAACTCATTTCTTCTTATTCTAGGGTTGATTCCTGGTGTATACCCTCTTCTTTTGAAAATTCTTGTTCATTTTCTTCTTCCTCTTCACAATCTATGTAAAATAATTTCTTCTCAGCACACTTATGACCTTTAATATATTTGCTATCACAATTGTAGCAAAGCCCTTTTTCTCTTTTTTCTTCCAATTTTTGTGGTGTCAACCTTGTAGGTTGTGGAAATCTAGGAGTAGCAACACTTCCCTCTTTATAGGAGTGGTAGGATACCTTGTCGCCATAATTTTACATTCTATTTTTCTTGCCAACCTGAATGCCTTCTCCAATGAATCAGCTTCCAAAACATGAACTTCATGTTGGATGTTATCCTTTAAAGTACCTATGAAGAGATCAATCGTGTGTTCCTCTAGAATATCAGTTACCCTTATATTCAATTTTTGGAAGTCCTCAATGTGCTCCCCCACTAGACACTTTTGTTTGAGATTTATCAATTGGCTAAAGAAGGTGTTGCTCTTTGTATCCTCATAATGTGTTATCATTTCCTCCATAAAAATTGACCAAGTGACAATTTTTTTACAGGAGCAAAGCCATCGATACCATAAAAATGTATTTTGTTCTAAATGTAAAGGTGTGATGTGTTCCTTTTGTTTGTTTTGCACATTATTGAGATCAAAATATTGCTCCATATGTAGTATCCATGTTACAAGATCCTTTCCATCAAATTTCCTCATATCCATTTTTGGAATATGATGGTTCTTCCTTCCAACATTAGAGTTTATGAAATCATGATTAACATTTATTTTTTTCTCATCATGAGTTTCATCTACTATCTTTTCAACATTAGGAAACATTTCTTGTATCAACTTTGTCAAACCTTCCATGTCTGCTTTTAGATCCTTCTTCATGTTTTCCATTTTTTCGTCGATCTTAGCTTCCATGTCATAAATCTCAGATTCCATGCCAACTTCCATGCCATCCATGCTAGCTTCCATGCCATTCTTCAATCCATCCATATTAGATTCCACGCATTTCTTCAAACCATACATCTTAGTTTCCACACCTTTCTTCAAAACTTCCATGTCATTTTTTGTTGCTCTTTGCGGGAGCGAAATTTGTTTCACTTTCTCTTGTAATTTTGATATGTCATGTTGCCATTCTTCATCTTCATGAGTCATAGTAGAGCCTTCTAAAGGCTTAATGGGTATTGAATTCTTTTTACGGGCCATTTTAGAATCCAATATTGATATCTATTGTACAATATTCCCTTGGAATCAATTCAACTTGATTCTTAAAACACGACTTATGCAATTCAGAAAAAAATACACACCTTTTACTTGCTTTTGAGAAGGTTGATATTGAAATGGAATTATCTCTATAATTGCAGATCCTCAATATCTGAAATTCAACCCTTTAGTAGCCCTCTGAAGCTTATTTCAAATTCCATAGGTCTGATCTTATTTGGATTCTTCAAGACAAATTTATGTCCAATCTCCCACAATGACCCAATTATGGACTGGTTTAGTAGAGTGAACTTGTACGACTTGCCACATGTCACTATTTCCTCCTTTGGCTCTGAAATTGATAGAACGAAAACTAAATTCCATGTACTTGTGGTCACTTTTTACAGCATTCCAATCCGATGCTCAGAGAGAGAGTTATGAATATTTTCCCATGATCACCTCTTTGAGATGAAATTCAAAATCCTAAAAAAGCCCTAACTTCCATAGATCATATCTCCACCACTATTGTGAACCAAGATCTGAAATTTTGTGATGATATTCCTTAGGATTTTGGCTTCGTACTCTAAAAATTTAAACTTATGAACCTTCATATAAATAAATTTATAGTGAAAATTCCATGATGACCTCTTTAGGTTAACTTTAGGAGCCTGCAAAATGACCTACCTTCCACAGATCATATCTCCAAAAATATTGCAAATCAAGCTCTGAAAGTTTACGAAAATGTTCCTCAAGATTTTGGCTTCGAACTCTAAAAATTTTAGCTTCCGAAGCTTCATAGAAAAAAATTTATAGCGAAAATTCCACGATGACCTCTTTGGAGTAGTGAAACCCTAGAATCTCAAAGCTCTAATACCAAATGTTGTGAAACCAGCTCCAAAAATAGAAGAAAAGAGATATCAACACCTTATAAATAAGCCATGTCGAGGGAGAAACCTCCAATAAATTACATTAATGAACAATTCTTGGATGATACAAATTACAAAACCTCCTTTCTATATATAGCAGTCCATGGGGCCACAATGTAGTCCTAGCGGACCTAACAATAATAATTTAAGGGCACAATAATAACAATATGGGGGTTACAGAGGGACAATAATAACAATAATGGGGTTACACTAACAGCGATAAGGGACTATACTAGTAATATAGGGACCTAACAGAGCCTTAAGACACTAGCGGGATAAGTGGAGAAGTTGGTGCCAAAAATCATGGATGAAGCAGAGGCAGAGCTAGATGCTGAGAGGGAGCAGCGCAGTGCAGATGCAGTAATAGCATGGCAGCACAACGCAAAGGTGGCTGATGTGACTTCAAGAATGCAGTGTAGGTTGGATTACACAAAGAATATTTGCAGTAGCTTCAAGAGGACAATGCAGAGCAACATCCTATAGAGCTTCAGTGATGAGGAATCAAAAGATAATTTCAGCACCGATATTGGCTCTTCCGGATATTAGAAAACCATTTGAGATCCAAAAAAATGCAGGTTATTACACCATGGGAGCAGTTCTCATGCAACATGGTAAGGCTATTTTGTTTCATTCTGAATTTTTTAATGGAGTCGTGACTATCCCACCTATGACACAGAGTTATATGCATTGGTACAAAGTGTAAAGAAATGGAAGCACTATTTGATCGGGAAAGATACCATTATCCATACTGACCATCAGCCATTGTAGTACTTACAATCATAGTCAAATTTGCAACAATCAAGAAATTTCATATGGATGGGATTTCTACAACAATTTCATTTGGTTATCAAGTACAAAAAGGGAATCTACAATAAGATAGTTGATATTCTCTGATACCAACTTGATCTAAAATTTATTTTTAGTTAATGTTGTGCTAATATCAACTTTAGATTTAATATGAAAGTGCTTTGGTTTGCTTCTTGTACGTGTAGAAATTATACAAACAATATGTATATCAATGAATTCAATCCGATCATGCAATATGCTAAAGCAAGATACTGAATCCTTCTACAAATCAATTGCGGAAAATAAACATGATCGCCAATCACAACAAGTAAAGAAAGAAGAAAATCAAACCACAACATAGATTATTTCCCGAGGAAATCTTAATGCTCAAAACCCCTCTATCTTTTATTGTATATTCACCAAGTATTCATGAAACAATTACAATGCACTCTTCTCACAAGAGTCTCCTGCACTCTCACAACTGTCTCACACTAATCTGGACAAAATCAACCAATGCTTAGCCAATTTTCAGCCTCTGCTCAACCTTCCTTTCTTGCACAATTCATGTGGAATTCAATCCCTATTCTTTAGGAATTTCATCCTTCTAAAACTGCGCAATGCTCATGGGAAATCCTATGGTTGTTTTATTGCATGCGGGCAACCTACTAATGATACAACTGATAGTTAACATCCCTTTAACCTTTGTCTCAACTGGGTCTCCACTGGAACTGACATGAAAGAATCTATTAATAGTAAATCATCAGTTACATGACAGATCACTGCATGTGAATTAAATATGATTTAATTCACTTGACCTCTCACTAGTGCAACAAACAGTTACAACTAGTTCAACTGATTTGTAATATTCCCAAATGGGAAAAGTAGGAACATAGTGAAAAATACTTGAATAGCAATGTAAAACATCATATAGAAGAAAGAGGACAATATAGAGACCTTCCATTCATCATAATAGCAGAAAAATATGTATAGTAAATGGGCCACAAAGCATAGAACAAGATATAACAAGCCTCCAATAAAGATATGCCTCTATAAGAGGTGCTGCTACTATATCAAAATGACGGAGACATTGCTACAGCACAGTTTTAAAAGCACTGATACAGTAAATGAGTACACAAAAGATATGGGGCTGATATATGCCACAATAGGTACAAAAATGAAGATTTGGGCTCTATACAACCTCCAGAAAAGAACCCAAGAGGGCCCCTGGTAAAAAGTCCTAGTAATACAAAATGAGTTGCAGCCCTATGGCTGAAAGTATTCTACAACAAGAAACTGAAGATCAATGTATGAAGCTGATAAGAAAATGAGTATTCTCTCCTCCAAAGGATTCTCTGAATGAAAGGTTGGCCCCTTCACTGAAGAACTCACCTACCAAATCAGATACTGTAACCATTCGTGCAACTCATCCCTAAACTAACGTAGATCTAGAATGAAACTGCATTGTAGGGGATAAATACTCCTTGGCCTGATGCCAATTATGTCAGTAAATCTTATTTACTGGCCTGCCAATGGAAGGAATCCTTCCTCCACCACAAAAATAGCTCAGAAAACACCCAATACAACCTCCACAACTTCTACCCTGCAACAAAACACAAAATACTCAACAGGAACTATGATGTACATTAAGACTGAAGCCTTGGCCAAATGTTTGATAATGGAATGTAGTGAAAAATCTTCCAAGAGGCCTCTCAAGGAAAGAGGTGGGATTCCCGATCAGGAACACCCTATGCTAAATAGCACTGAAATCTTAGCTAAATAGCCAAAGAAAGCTATATGTCTAAACATACCATATATCAAAACATAAACATATCATAATCTAATGAAATATGGCTTCCATCCTCTTCCTTATGTTAGTGATGAGATTTCTAACCCTAAGCCCCATCCATTAATGACACTACTTCCATGCAAAGAGTCTCCATCTAAAACTGTGTTGTCCCTCATTGAATGCCACTACTCCATGATAGCGTTGTTGATTTGGTCAAAGTTGACCCAGTCAAGGTGGTCCAACCCCTTTTCACACCTAAGGGTGCTCAATTAAGCTACCAAGATGTCCTCCTTTCACATTGGCATTGATTTTATTCATATTAAGGAGATTTATGGATCTACATTATCCTCTTATTCATTAAACAAGAAAGAAAAACAAATTTTAATATTCCAAGTAGCTCATGGCTAATTGGGAATATTACAGTCATCCCCTCCCAAATGTTGCTTGTCCTCAAGCAACTGAAAAGGTGAGTGTTGCAACTCTTCTCCTCCTCCATTGGTGACACCTCCATGTGATAAAATTCCCTCATAAGCCAAGTGTCTCCCAATCTATCCATCCATGACATGCTCCTCCCAAGTTCTCATGAGATGAAAATGACTCATCCCACAAGGAAGCAATAGATCCAATGACACAATCATGGCCTTCCCAATGTCCTCCCTGAAACATGTACAATAATGAACATGGAGAATCTCTCTCCCAAAGGGCACATTTAGTCCTCCCATCCTTCCTCCATTCATTCCCATAATAAGAATAATAACATCATCAATGTATGTGTTGGAGAGGTAAATCCCCTCAGCGGACAGAAGCGATCCCTACTAGCCCAAGTCAGGTCTAGCAACAATCATTCACACAGTGACGCAGGTCTCTAGTTACAAAAACAACAAAACATAATGAGTTGCCTACCTCAGGTCCTACGCAATAGTCGTTGAAGAAAGGATGATTCTTCCTGTCCTCCGCTTTGGCATATCATGATCCTTCCGCTTAACACGTCCAAACACCTGTACACATGCGAAGAAACACAATGATACACATCATAGAATCTAAACTTTGTAACCATACATCAGTCAGAGAGGATGTAATTCATTGCATCAAAGACAAAGACACATGAATGAAACCATAATCAAAGTCACTTGTTATTAATAATAACAAAGGAAAGATACAAACCAAAGCTCTGACGCCAGATCTTCCTTTGGCGGGGTTGAAAACGGAGCACGTCTCAATGAAGCTCATTGGAAATGGGACAAATCTCTCTCTCTTCGACTCGGCTCTTAAAGGTTGTCTGGCGATAGTCTCCTTGCTATAGATTCAGCTCTTGCTTCTAGGACTACTAGCTTGCTAAGGGAAAATGGCAAGCTTATATAGATGGTGGAAGGGGAGTTGGTATCCCTACAATTGTGGGATTAGCCCTATCCTCAAGGAAGCTTCCATGATAGGTGGAAAACCTCCTCCCATACATGGAGATCCGGAGCCAAACCTCCCAACTCATTTTAGAGACTTGTTCAGGAGTTTGTTGGAATCAAACTTCTGCCATTTATTTTTAAAAAACAATCCTTATTAAGCTTGGCGCGAGCAATACACTAAGACAGAGCGCCAGTTGACACACCCTCTTTGGTGGATTTTCCCCATTGGCACGAGGGTTGAACTGGCTAGTCGCGCCAAGGCTAAAAGATCAGTTTTTAGGGTTTTTCAAAGGAAACTTTCTTCAGAGGAATGATTTTCCTTGTCAAGGGGGATGCCATGAAAGTTTTTTCAAGTTATGTCACTGATCATAGGTCACAGAAAAGGCCCTCCAATGTGCGGGATGGGGGATTGTAGGGATGGTGACAAATTACTATGTAATAGATGCCCCCTAAAGCATGAAGCCCGAGAGAGAGAGAGGGGTGAAATGCTTTATGAGAACGTGCCCAACTGAAAACATTACCGTCAGAAAACTTGCGTAGATAAATACAACTAATACATCAAATACATGATGTGTGGTATGGGCGCAGCCATCCATAATAGAGTATACAATAATCAGGATCTAAGGTATGGGCGCAACCATATAGAAAGGATCAATAAGTAGACTCAGGTATGGTCGCAGCCATCCAGTCAATGAGTCATGTAACCAATCATGATAATCCAAAAAATCCACAGCTTGGATTCCATCAAACAAAACCCAAGGATTTGCTCTCCATATTGACTCGAACAGAGTACAAGTTCCAACATGTGAATAAGTGAGCCGAAGTCGAACATGCAAGAACATCGTCTGATTACCAGCCAATGATGAAAGCCGCTAAGGGACGTGAGAGGAACCACCAATAATGACGATGGACATCAAGGTACTAGAGGTACAATCCACAGAATGTGAACAGTGAGCTAGCATCGAACACCCACAGAATCATTCGATCGAGGACCAATGATGAAAACCTTGTGTCGAATGTGAAGAACCTGCCATTGAGGCATGCAGGCTCCAAGGTACCTGAAGGGAGTCTCTAGATCATCTTCCTGGATAATGAGTTGAAGTCAACAGGAAGTGACCTTGATCGAAGGTGGGCCATATTACTTACCACATCATCGACACGAGACAGAGGAACATAATGTTTGTGAACCAGGATCAGTAGAGAATCAGAGGAGGGTTGAAAACTCTAGAGGTCATATTCTCTTAAACATGCCGACGGCACGACACTGCATTTGGTAGTATTTGACATCAAAAGATATGAGGTCATGAAGATGAGGCAAAGAGCAGATGAGAGGTCAAAAAGGATTACCCAAACCCATGGAGGCAAGCAGAGAACAAGATGAGATGTCCCCAACCCGACACAAATACAGACAAGTGCCATGTTCAAGAGCGACATACTGCCAACACGACGATGATACTGGTTTCATTTTTCCCCACCATTTCTAGCGAGTACCCCAATTATTTTTGAAAACAAGCTTGAAGGGGATAACATATGCTTTTCATATAAGTTTTTCCTTTGGAAAAATCCAACCTAGTACATTTAACGAGCCCTAGGAAGGAGTAACTCGAGTAACATCATTATGAAGGAGTCCGATATCATCAGTTTTTAATGAGTCTGACAAAGGAAGAATTCAGCATCTTTTCATGTTTAGAGAGTTTGAAAAGACAACGGAAAAGAAAACTCCAGTAGTCCCTTTTCGTAGATAGTCCCACAAATCCAAAAAGGTAGAAAACTATGTCTGAGAGAACCTCCTAGTCGTGATAGGCTAGGGTATTCCTTTTTCATAAATAATCTATCCCAGCCTGAAAAGGGGTAAATGTATACTGGGTAGATTTTGTTTCACAGCCAATTTAACGAGATCAAAACGACAAGCGACTCAGAAATATTTTCATGTTTAGAGAGTCAGAAAAGAGCTGAATGATGACTCCATAAGTGAATTTTTTGTGTTTTTACCGAGTCCAAAAGAGTATAAAATACAACTTGTATTGTCGTCTTAGTCGCGTGAAAACCTGTTACTCCACAAGAAAGCAAGCGTAAAACCTATTTTTCAACAGAATATAACAAAATATGTTTTAATCCATTCTTCAGAATTCCACCGTGATTTTGGATCCCTGGGGGAATATTTTGTAAATTTAGGCTCCCAATCGCACGAGTATGAACAACGGTGATCAATCAATGCCCCCTTTTTCTAAGGTCACACAACAGGCATTGTTTGAACAACAGGCTAATACAACCTAAATTTCCACTCAATTATTACAAAAAATGAACCTATCAACTGGATTTTTCAGTGTTCAAGGGATCTAATGAAGTGTTTGTGACCACTTTGGTGCATGTACACAGCCACAATGGTGATCGAATGGAAAGAAAGGGAGCATAGTGAAGAAGATGAATTGGCCATGGGGAACAAGCAATGCATGAACGCTCTTCAGGATTGCAGCTTTAAAAAGTTCTTCTTAATACCATGTCTCAGGGCACAACCTGAATTGCTGCAGTACTTAATTAGTATCTGGGACGAGAACGAAGAGAATTTTAGGCTTCGAGACCAAGTGTTGGAGCTCAAAGTATCTGACGTTTACTTCATAACTAGACTGTCTCGCAGAGGTCCAGTCCTGATCTTGACAGGTACTACGCCATCTAGTGAAAAAATGTCAATGGTAATGGAAATAGTGTTCCCAGGGGCACAAACCGGATTAGGTAGCAGGAAGTTTGACATCCACATGGTTCTCGATCTAGCACTCAGAGTAGTGCTCCATACCATTACATTGGTTGCGAGGTTGCAGGCACCACATGAGGCTACTAAAACACAATTCCTCCTAGCATCAAAATGCATGAAACCGACCCTATTTGATTGGGCTATTGCCGTAATAATGAATATCAAACGGTAGTTGACAAAGTGTAAGAATACCAAACTAAATTAGTTTGGGTACGAATCTATCTTGGTATCATTCATCCTCGAACGGTTACAAATCTTCTAGGGCCAGGGGCCAATAGTCGCCAATCCACCGTTGAGAGAGCCAAGGATGGCTCGATGGGCAACACTGATTCCTAGAGCAGGAGGGGGCCAACAAATGTCATGCAGAGCCGAGTTCTTCGTATGGCTTCGGCGATAGCTGATCGTCGTAGAGGACTAGCCCTATGCCGGTACCAACTTCACAGGAGACCCAGATCTTCCACTCCCAGAGGGAGAAGACTGGGATGAGGAGCTGGGTAAGACTCTTTTTTATTTTGTGTATTTTATGTTTTTTTGGTATACATGTATGTCCTAACAAACAATCCTATATGTATGCAGATGTTGGCCTAGAGAGGCCCGTCGGGATGTCACCGATCGCACGAAGGACCCCTCTCGCCTATGACCCTAAAGACGAGGGTGGCGAGGGGAGTGAGCTAGTTCAGAACTTGGAGGGAATCGCCCATGGGATCCCAAATTATGCTCGCCTAGCGGATGTCTCATTGGCTTATCAGAGGCACACCATGTGGGTGCCCAATCACCTTCATCGTTTACTGAGGTAAGTGGTGCAGGCAGTGACATGCTACTATGAGCACCATGCTGATTAGTCATCTAGGCTTTTTATTTGCACATTTTTGAGAGACATGTTGTCTCTGGATATTATTAAAACAAACATGTATATTTTTGGATTTTATGTGATGCACACAAACTGCAAACATTTCGACATATATAATATATATGTGTGTGTGTGTGTGTGTGTGTGTATATATATGTGTGTGTGTATATATATATATATATATATATATATATGTGTGTGTGTGTGTGTGTGTGTGTGTGTATATATATGTGTGTATATATATATATGTATATATATATGTGTGTGTGTATATATATATGTATATATATATATATATATGAATGGATCTTTTCTACATATGTTGATGTTTTTTAATATGCTATGCAAATGTCTAATAATAAAGATTTAATGCATTAGTTATATGGATTCAACAAATTAATCTGTAATGGAATAGTAAAAAGTTCACAAAATGCATTACTACACAAATCACATTTTATTTTTACGCAAGCTTAAAAGCACACATGCAAACTATGCTTGGAAATGAGTTTTTTTTTTTTTTTAATGCAAGCTTAAAACGCAAATGTAAACTATGCTTGAAATGATAAGAAAAGCGGGCATGCCGCTAGCATGGTGTCTCAATTCGAGGTACATTCCCCCCAAGATTCAATCCAAAGAAAATGGATTTAAGGTTCAAAACAAAAACTTGAATTGAATGGGATCATGTTTCATTATTTTAACGAGGTTGACACACTTTAGAACTATCCTTGAAGCAGCTTGTTTCATTGTTTTAGGAGCTTGACACAAGAAGGAGAACTATGGTCCAATGAGCTCAAAGGAGGAGGCTCAGGAGGGGGATATCCAGATACATCACACTCGAGAAAATTAGACATTGCCCCCAGGCTAGGCATGAATGGGGAACGATGATGCCCATCGCTCCATGGCAGATCTTCAAGAGACATCGTTTCAACGATAGCTTCGTCAGACGGGAAGACTTCTTTTAAAGGATCAGGCGAATCTGCATCGCCGAGCCAAGGGGATTGAGAATATACATATAGATCCACGCTCAAAGGAGCATTTTTAGGAGGAGGAGGATCTGATGCAGCAACGATCTCGCAATAATTGATCTCAACTGGAGTCAAAGGCATCGATTCTCCAAAAGAGGTCACCTATTCAGGCGAAGGGATGATCCAAGGGTCGTCTAACCTAGAGATCATGTTAATTTGAACAGTGTGCGATGGTGGCATGGGAAAAATACCCATGAGAACGGGTTCCTTGAAAATACCAGGTCCTACACTGTCATGGGGATTGGGAATTTGGTCCACGTATGGTACGTTGTTCTCGGAGGATGAGGTGAAGAAAGACAATTGATCGACAGTGATAATTTTTCCCTCATGAGGAAACTTCAGAAGCCAGAAGAGGGTGGATGGAATGCATGCAATCATTTGTAACAATAATGTCAAAGTTGCTTGGCGTCAACCACTTCCTGGCCACGCTAATCATTCTTGCTCATAACTTGATCGATAAATTTGAACACCCAAGGGTTTTGATTTTGTTGTACACTTCGAGAGGGGGTGAACTTATTTCTTTCAATTAGAGCATTGTTAATCTTCTTCAATTATTATCAAGATTTGACATGATAGTAAAAGAAATAAGAGGAACAAAATGCACAAACACCTTTATATGGCAGAAACCCACCCGGACAAAACCACCTAATGCTTTTCTAATAATTTTTCAATCAATTGAAAATAAAGCTCCAATCAGAACGAGTATCTTTCTCTCCAAAATTATCGGATGGATGCTCCAACGCCCGAGATTCTTTAGTAGTCACTGAATGGATGCACCAACACCCAATGAGCTACAACTCACCCTAGCACCACCCTACCACCCTATAGAAGAATAAAAGAAGAATGGACTCCTGTACCAGGGAAAATGGTCCACTTTACAATGATATAAAATGATGTAGAAGAAGAAGATATACTAGACCATAACCCCAACTTTGACACAACCACCTAATGATGATCCTAGACCTCCCAACACTGCCTCTTCAACCCTTGGCAGACAGATACTAGTACAATTTGTACAATGATGTATTTACAATGACTAAGTACAATGATACCTTTACAATGATTGTATGCAGTGCTGCCCACTTGAAGACTTCATATGATGAAATTATTGCTGTTGTTATGCACCTTGGTTGCTGCTATTGTCATGCTACCCTCTGTTGCACCTTTCTTTGCTTTTATGAGGTAGAAAGTCTGGTCCTTTGCAACCCTTGACAACACATGATCTAGCTTTTTCTTGCCTTCTAGGAGCTCGATATTGAATATGGTGTATCTCTGTTATTTCAGATCCTCAATATCTAATTTTTGGTCCTGTAGTATTCCTTTGAGTCTTCTTTCTAATGCCACAGGTCTAACCCAATTTTGATTCTTCAAGAGAGAGTTATACCCAATTTCTCTAATTATGGACTGTTTCAGTAGAGCACACTTGTACGGCATGCCACGTGTCACTTTTTATTCGTTTTCTTCTGAAATTGATAGAGAGAAAATTAAAGACTGTGCACTATCCATCGCATTTTATAGAATTCCTATCCGATACTCAGAGAGAGAGTTATGACGAATTTACCAAGGTCACTTCTTTGAGATGAATTTCAGGAGCCCGCAACAACCCTGACTTCCACAGACCATATCTCCAAAAATATTGTGCACCTTGATTTGAAATTTTTACAGCAGCTTCCTCAAGATTTACGCTTCACCTCATAAAAATTTCAGCTTCTGAACCTTCGTAAAAAAAAGTTAGAGAGAAAATTCCACAATGACCTATTTCAGATGGCGAAATCTCTTTCCTAAGGAGGAAATGAATATCACAATTTATATAAATCCTTAGGTTGAGAGGGGCTTCAACAAGTGAACGTGGGAGGTATTTTAGGAGCTTAAAAAATATAAATTATGACTTTTCAATGACCCATGCCCCAACCCCATGGGGTTTTAGCCCAATAACTGGGGTACAAACTTCAAACATGAATATCTCTCAAAACCGTGAAGAATCACATGGTGTGCCATATATCAACGGAAACATCTCGACAAGTAGAAACCATAAAAAGCATTATTGACCCAGAATATATTAATTTGGTAGGTCAGAATTCCCATTCAATTTTGGGTTAGCCCCTGGTGCTGCTTGGGTTGACATCAATGACAAACGCTGATCAACAATCTCCCCCTTTGGCATTGATGGCAACACAAGTACTCCCCCTGCGATCATGACACCTCTTCCTACAACATTCTCTCCCCCTTTGACATCAATATGTACAATCTCCTCCTCAAACACACCCCTCTCATTATTTCCAACAATTGGTATCAGAGCAAGTTCCTTCAATAGTAGTTTAACAACTGGAAGGAGGTCATGGAGCATACCAAGAATGGTGTACCTCTATTCAGTGAAAATAATTATGCACTTTGGAAAGGAATAATAGAGGTCTATCTCTTGGCGCAAGGTTATGAAGTATGGGACACTGTTCAAAATGGATTTACATCAACCACGGATGAACAAGGTAAGAAGAATTTGGTAAATGATGCAAAAGCAAAGAATATTATTATTAGTGGACTTATTGAATCTGCTTATCATAAGGTGTTGGGTTGCAAAACCACCAAAAATGTATGGGACAAGCTTGAGAATATATATGCAGGTGACTCAAATGTCAAAGAAGCAAAGCTTCAAATCTATAGAGAAAAATTTGAGCAACTCAGAATGAAAGAAGATTGCAACATTGCTACATACTTTCAATACGTTGATGAAATAACCAATACTCTGGAAGGATTGGGAGAGCCAGTTGACGAGAAGAATATTATACGGAAGATTCTTAGAACGTTACCAGGGAGATTCAACCCAAAGGTATCGGTCTTAGAATACAGTGCAAATCTAGACAAACTCAGCAAAGAGGAATTACATGAAGTTCTCATAGCATATGAAATGAGACTTGATGAAGAAGAGGGTACTTCGCATCTAGAAACTGCGTTCGTTGCATCTAAGAAAACCAATAAGGATAAACAACCTTCAATTGAAAATACATGCACCTGCAAGTGTGAAGAAAAGGGAGATGATGAAGAAGGTCTTTCATATGAAGAATATGCTTACTTCACGAGAAAACTACAAATTGGTAAGGGACAATTCAAAGGTAAACTTCCATTGATATGTTTCAGCTGTAATGAGGTTGGGCATTTTGCAACAAAATGTCCAAACAAAAGTAATGGCAACTCAAAGAGAAAGAAAGGCTTTAAGAAATTCAACAAGCAAGGATCCAAAAGGAACTTTCTCTCTAAAGAAGATAGCTCATCATCCGATGAAGACAATGATAGTGAAGAAGAAGCCAATGAGAGAGTATTGTTTATGGCCAAGCACAATAAGAAAGAGGTATCAAACAATGAAGAAGAAGGATGGACCATAGACGAATTTTATGAGGAAGCAATCAAGCTTATAAAAGATCTCAAGGTGGAGAAGATCCGTTCCAAAACTCTTGAAGAACAAGTTCAAGGTCTCAAAATTGAAGTTGAAGAACACAAATGCATTGAAGAGTCACTTCAAAAGAAGTTGGAAGAAAGTAACCAAGAAAGGGAAGAATTAGAAGCCCAAGTAGTCTCGCTACATGAGGAAGTGAAGAAGGGAAAAACTATCCAAAAATATGCCAACAGCTCAAGGGCATTGGAAGAACTCATCAACAATCAACGATCTTACAATGACAAAATTGGCATCGGTTACAAAGAAGAAGAAGCAAGACCTTCTACAACAAAATAAAATGAACCTATGAGATCTGACATGCATGAAGACTTCATTGGACAAGATTCGCAAGAACAACCTTGGAAGACAATTCCTCGACGAAAATTTCCATCCAGGTACCAACATATTTTTTATGGCTACCGTTATTCATGTGTAAAATTTGGTCATAAAGCTGTAGAATGTCGCACGCACCCTAAGAACGAATACAATTCCAGGAGATCTGTCAAATATGAACCTCCCAGGGCTTAGCGAAATATCAATAGATTTGAACATTTAAGAAATAATATTGAATGTTACAAATGTCGAAACTTTGGACACATAGCCAAAGACTGCAGACTTGAAAATCCTCCAGAAGAATCTTCGAAGCCACAGAACGAACGAACATGGAAGAAGAAGAAGAAGAATGATAATTGTGCTCTCGCTTTCCATGGCCCCAAAGAATGTGGACATGTGTGGTATGTCAGACAGTATTGTCAATTTGACAAAGATCCTAGAGATAGAAATAAATTTGTATCTCTGAAAGAGAAGAAGGATGGAATCATGTCTTTTGGAAATGATGGATCTTCAAATGTTATAGGATTAGGTACTGTCACTCTCGAAAGAAAGAATTCTCTAGCCAATAATGTTCTACTCGTTGAAAACATGAATGAAAATTTTCTCAGTGTTGGACAAATGTGTGATCAAGGACACACAATACTATTCAACTCCATGAAATGTGAAATCAGGAAAGGCATGTATGGTGAAATTGTGGCTACAGCAAGTTGAGCTCCAAACGACATATATGTTCTGGATGAAGCAACTAAAGCATGTCTAATAGCTAAAGAGGATGATACAATAATTGGTAGCAATGATGATCGAATAAGTAAGAATTTTGCTACAAAGGTGCAAAGTGATTTCGAGATGTCTTTACTTGGTTGCAAATTGAGCATAGATGACTCATCTAAGGATGTGGATCAAAGGTTGTACAGATCTATGATTAGTAGTCTTATATATGTAATAGCCTTCCGACCAGATGTTATGCAAGCAGTTGGACAAGTAGCAAGATTCCAAGAAGCACCAAAAGAATCGCGTATTAAATATTCGCCAGCATTGGAATATCTTCGCCAGAAGCTTGGGATTCTCCCAAGTTCTCATTAGATTTTCCTTTTTCTGAATATAAATGGGGAGTGGAAGTGTCTACAGGTCTACAGGACGGTTGTGTGTCAGTGCGAGTGGAAGTGTGTACAGGTCTGTAGGATGGTGTGTTTCAGGGAGAGTTACCCTTTTCCATTGATGTCAAATGGGGAGAGAATTTTGTAGGAAGAGGTGTCATGATCACAGGGGGAGTACTTGTGTTTCCATTAATGCCAAAGGGGGAGATTTTTGATCAGTGGTTGTCATTGATGCTAACCACTGATCAACAGATTCCCTACCATCAAATGCCTTAAGGGAATTGGGAGATGAAGTAAGAGCTGGAGAGCCAATGGCCTTCCAGTAGGCAGATGACATAACATAGGTGGAAGCACCTTCATCCACAACAGATCTATGAATCTTGAGGTTTTTCATACCGACTTGTGTAACAAGGGTGATTTGATGTGGAAGTCGGGGGACAAAATTTTCCAGGTCGAAGGTGAGAAGACTAGAATCGGCAGGATAAATTCCACTGATTGCAGACAACAGAGCTTTCCATTGCGATGGGAAATTTTGAAGCACTTCTAACACAGACATTGTAGAAAGCACCTGTGCCAAATCCTCAACAATGTTGTAGTGCTGAGCGGCACAGGCGTTTGGATTATAGGAAGATTTTCAAAGAACACCTTTGGAAGGTGGCCATACAACAAGTTCAGCACTGGGTTTCTCAATTTCTAAAGAACCAGAGACAGTTGGGGGAGGTGGGCCATCAACGACTTCCTTCCCAGCTGCTTGGCATGATCCAGCATAATCCTTCAAATGAGTATCAATCGAAACAGGTGCAACACCATTCATAATTAAAACTTGGGACCCAAATGGTGCAGATGGTGAAGGCTACTCGACCATCTGGGTCTGTTGAGATGGGAACGGTTCTTTGAGAACTGTCGGAATCCCTTTAGAGCCTTTCAAAAGTTGACTAACCTCATATCATCAGGGACAATCTTTGGTGTAGTGGTCTCCGTCACAAATCGGTTTGCGTTGGGAACCATCGTCAGCATGAGGTTTAGAGGACTCTGGTTTCGGGGCATTGGATTTGGATTTTCCTTTACACTTCTTCTTCCCTTTGGAGGTATTTTCCGCAAGATTGGCCTGAACAACATTGACCTCCATGGTCTTACCAGAATCTGAAGGGGCGGGAAGAGAAGAATTATTGGAAGAATTCAACTTCTGCTTCCCATTAGAGGACTTCTGAGAAGTCTGAGAAACGGAACCAATAACATTGTCCACCGATGGGGTAGCTGGTGCTTTAGAGGTCCATGACCGTGGAGCATCATTCAAGATATCATACAACGTGCCAGATTGAGAGTACACCAAATTGAGGTATTGGGCATGAGCGATGGCTTGTTCTTCAGTTACACATGACCCCATAGCAATATCTTGAGCGATCTTGTTAACAAAGGAGGTAGTAAACCAATGAGTTAGAAGTTGATCAGGAATATCAAACTTGATTAGTCGATGATGACGTCGCCACTCATGAATATGATAAGATATGTGAGTGGCTTTATCCTACTTCAAAGAAGTCAGGAGATGCGTCCCGGCTTCGTAATGAACTGGTAACTAAAAATGTGTCAGAAAATCCATAGCAAGAGTATTAAAATCTTGAAAGATATTGCGAGGTAGTTCTATATACCACTTAGCAGCAGCACCGGTAAGCGTGTGTTGAAAAATATATAGAAGAATAAAATCATCCACCCAAGAGTTCGAGGAACACCATAGATGGTAGGTCATGACATGAGCTTGGGGGTCCTCTCTAGCTTTACCCTCAAATTTACGATAGTCACCAGGCACCTTGGTCAGAATCGGAGGCCAATAAGGATTGTGAAGAATCGGATCATTGTTCAATTTAGATACATCTGGAAATTCCAGCATGGCAAGGAAAGGTAACTGAGGATTAAACGGAATTCTAGGTCCCCGATAAGGACCTGTACCTATACTCCACCCTGGTTGAGCATAAATTTTCCTCCATTGGCTCTGTCCCGGAGGATTCTGACCATAGGGGATGTAAGCCATATAATTAGGTTGATATGGTTGCTGATAACTAGTGTAAGGGGGTTGATAACCAGGGTACTGACCTTGATTATATGTAGGCCTTGTTTGAGCAGTGTATGGATTTGACTGTTGAGTATAGGTATAGCCTAGTTGTTGAAGGTAATAACCAGAACCTTGGGGCGGGTTGTAAACCAGTCGAGACTGACCTTGAAGGTAATACCGCCTTGGGGTCAAGCGGGTTGTTGGTAAGTGGGGCCCTGCTAAGCCTGGTAAGTTGGGCGCATAGGCAGATTCGGCTACGGCATGGAATAAATCAGCTATTGATCGGGTTTAACTGGGTGTGCAGGCTGTCCTGGTTGAATAGGTTGACATGGCTGAGCGGGCTATCCTAGTTGAACAGGTTGGCCCGGTTGAATAGTTTGTCCTGGTTGGACAGGTTGGCCTGGCTGAAAAGTTTGTCCTGGTTGGACAGGTTTTCCTGGCTAGTGAAGGACACCAGGTTGCCCCAGTTAAGGCAATTGGCCTGGTGGAGGGATAGGGCCAGGTTGTGCCTGATTACCAGGTTGACCTGTAACAGGACCATAAGATAGCCCTGGCTGTGCAACATTCAGACCGATAGAAAACTGAGGTTGTTGAGGTTGCACCATAGGTTGAGAAGGATGGATTTTCCCCCCAGGACCGTACAACAGTCCAGGTTGATACCCCGGTTGGCCTATGGGTCCTTGAGGTTTCCCTAGTTGGACCATAGAGTGAGGCTATAAAGTTTGACCTTGAAGGTTGTAGGACTGCCCTTGCGAGCCGTACACTAACCCCTACTGGCCCGAAGGTTGGCCCTGTAAGGGTTTTCCTTGCGGGTCATATAGATAACCAGGTTGGCCCGAAGGTTGACCTTGGAAGGGTCGTCCTTACGGGTTAGAAGGTTGCCCAGCCTCAGCAGATAGAAAACCATGAACATACTGATAGGCCTCTGGAGCAGGAAAACATAGAGGGTTACCTTGCTCATCATACTGATATGGAAAAACATAAATAGGGGTACCATCCGGTCCATAATGGGAAAAATAAGGATGGTTGGGATCTTGGCAGGACTAACCAACCTCGGAGTTTGATGGCTGTAACGAAAACCGATACTCCTCAGGAGAGATATTCTCCAGAATAGCATATGCTATGTAAATGTCTTCAGGATGTGATAAGGTCCTGGTGGACTGAGTAGTGAAAGCAGGCGTAGACACAGCTATG
The DNA here is from genome assembly GCA_034641835.2 of Pinus albicaulis. NCBI lineage: Eukaryota > Viridiplantae > Streptophyta > Pinopsida > Pinales > Pinaceae > Pinus > Pinus albicaulis. The sequence continues at coordinate 1,846,980,181 of CM076578.1, read as the reverse complement.
CAGACAGTAGGCCTAACAGGTACTGATGTGACATGAGGATACAACGTGAGAGGTGTCGATGGCGACATCCCTAACGAAGGAATAACCGGCCTCGTTGATGGAGTCGATATTCCCATAGGGGCCACAATGGCCATGACCTGACTTAAGGACCTATATCCCGCTGGAAGTGAAGGACCAGGTGAAGACATGACAGAAGACTCGGGGTTGTTTTCTGGGAAAAGCAGGTAATATTCACCAGATGTAGGAATTTCCTCATTAGGAGAAGGACTGGGTGAGTCCATATCTGACCCTGCCGCTAAATCTTCTAAAAGTCAGTGAGGACTAGGAGGTATAATGGCAGCCAAGAAAGGCGATCCCGATGTAAGAGGAGGGAAATATTCCCCTACTCCAAATCCAAACCAAGCGTTGGATAAGGGCCAATTGAATTCAACTAGTTCAACAAAGGGAAGCTCAGATATGACCGGTCCCCCGTCGGGAAACTCGGTTACAATAGGATACTGAGGTTCAATAGAGGACTAAGAAACCTTTGATGAATCGTCTGTGTAAGGACTACTAGTAGATGAAACTGAGGGTTCCGCCACTGTGACAGTAACGAAAAGAGGAAGAGATCAAAACAAAGACACATGAGCTAAAACCAAGGCAAACAATCAAACGGTCGAAAAAAAAATCTCTAACATGGCGTGTGATCGTAGGTGATTAATTTTACCACATTGAAACTTGGAAATTTTACCGTTTCATGTTTTAAGAGTCGAGAAACAAGTAAAAGGTGACTCTATCTCTTTCAATTTGGAAACAAGCATGAAAGGACAAGCACTTGATGATCTTTTCAAATTTAATGAGTCAGAAAAGATCGAAATGACTACTCTGGTAATCTAGCTAGATGGGTGTACCAGATATCCATGAACTTCCATATACACCTTGGTTAAAAAAAAATGAAAAATAAATCAACCAAGGACTTGACATATGTGTAGGTACTCTCCCCAAATGTTGTGTCTGGTGTATCACGAGTATAAGGCGGCAGACTCGGCTTCCTACGGATAAAGGATAACAACCTAGTGGGGTCTCCCTTTATATACGTGACGGTATGGGAGCACAAGTTCGTACTAGTGTTGTCTAAAGCCAAGAGGCGAACGACAGCTACTAGGTTTAACGACGCCGGAACACGTCACTAGCCTAGACCTCTAGATATTTCCTTAATGTTTCAATGTTGCCTTAAGGTAAATTGAATAAATTTTAGAGTTTATCTTCAATTACGTTTCAATTTCAGGCCCTATCGAATGTTATGTCTCAAAATCCTTTCAATGCACACTACATGCCACAATATATCACTTTGTTCAATGAATAGCTAACTACGAGAAGGTTGAGAGATTTTCAAACAATAACAAAATTATTAGAAAACATCCACTAATGTCTCTAATGTACACTAATGAAACTAAAAACTTTTTTCTTTAGAGTTATATAACACTAATAATGTAGAAAAACTTTTAATTTTCACTAACTAATCAAAAGCAAAGAGATTTGTTTTTTATATTTTCAATGTTTAAGAGAAAAATGCACCAAACGAAATGAAAAACTAATAAAGAGACCAATTTGATAAATGATGGTGAAAGAGTAGAAACAAGCAAATTCACTCAATGAAGAACACACAATCAGAACTCAAACTGATGGAGAAATTCCTCAAATCAAAGAGGAATTCCAAAAAGACTCATACGAACTGCATGATCTACGCTCGAAATGAGACAAAGCTAAACTTGAATGAAAAAGAGAGAAATCACTCAAATACCACAATGAAACAATGGAAACTAACCAAACAAATGCAAAGAAGCAAAAATGAAGTTTACTGAAGAAACAAAAACCAAAAACTCCCACGGGAGGCTCAACACAGAATATCACCCAGATTCCCTAGGGCTGGACTGTAAAACTGAAGGTACAGGGAAAACAACCGGAGGATAGAGGTCAAACACAGTCAACAAGGACTTCAAGAAACTCAGGCAGTCAGAAGAGTGACACCAAAACCAAAAATCAGACTCAGAGGGCTCAAAAACAAGTAAACCCTAGCACCAAACAGGGTTGGCACGACTGTTTGGCTATATCTTGCGCCAAAATAGGGTTGGCGCGGGTGCCTAACTAACAACAAGCGCCAACTGGCATGACTGTTAGGCTAAAAAGCATGCCAATCGATTTTACTAACAACATAAATAAAAAAGAGCAAGCGGAGAGTAGATCAGGTATGGTGGGGGCTGAACAGAGGTTTTACACTACAAAGAGACAGACCAGAAGAGCAAATCAAGCAGACACAAGCCAAAAAAACCGAAAGAGACAAGACAAACTCCAATCAATTCCCCAGCGGATTCGCCAGTTTGTTGGAGAGGTAAATCCCCTCTGTGGATAGAGGCGATCCCTGCTAGCCCAGATCAGGTCTAGCAACAATCAGTCATGCAGTGACGCAGGTCTCTAGTTACAAAAACGATAAAACATAATGAGTTGCCTACCTCAGGTCATACGCAATAGTCGTTGAAGAAAGGATGATGCTTCCCGTCCTCCACTTTGGCAGATCACGATCCTTCCTCTTAACACGTCTGAACACCTGCACACATGCGAAGAAACACAATGATACACATCATAGAATCTAAACTTTGTAACCATACATCAATCATAGAGGATGTAATTCATTGCATCAAAGATAAAGACACATGAATTAAACCATAATCAAAGTCACTTATTATTAATAATAACAAAGGAAAGATACAACCCAAAGCTCTGATGCCAAATCTTCCTTTGGTGGGGTTGATAGCGGAGCACGTCTCAATGAAGCTCGTTGGAAATGGGACAAATATCTCTCTCTTCGGCTCTGCTCTCAAAGGTTGTCTGGTGATTTTCTCCTTGCTACATATTCAGCTCTTGCTTCTAGGACTACTAGCTTGCTAAGGGAAAATGGTAAGCTTATAATATGGTGGAAGGGGAGTCGGGATACCTACAATTGTGAGATTGGCCCTATCCTCAAGGAAGCTTCCATGATAGGTGGAAAACCTCCTCCCATACATGGAGATCTAGAGCCAAACCTCCCAACTCATTGTAGAGACTCATTCAGAAATTCATTGGAATCAAAATTTTGCCATTTCTTTTTAAAAAACAATCCTTATTAAGCTTGGTGCAAGCAAGACACTAAGACAGAGCGCTAGTTGGCGCGCCCTCTTTGGTGGATTTTCCCCATTGGCGGGAGGGCTGAACTGGCTAATCGCGCCAAGGCTAAAAGATTAGTTTTCAGGGTTTTTCAAAGGAAAATTTCTTCAGAGGAATGATTTTCCTTGTCAAGGGGGATGCCATGAAAGTGGTTTCAGGTTATGTCACTGCTCACAGGTCACGGAAAATTCCCTCCAATTTGCAAGATGGGGGATTGCAGGGACGGTGACAAATTACTATGTAACAGTATGGGATCAAAACCAAATATACATAAACAACAATATGCAAAAAAGAAGGTGGTTCATAGTCCCACATGTGGAACCAGCGTAGTATGTCTCTTGACTGCATCAGATAATGATATGGTAAGTGGTTTCCCCACCACTTACTTTCTTCCCAAGTTTTCTCACAAGTGTTGGAAAGGTGAGAAATGTTTGGTGCCTTTGGAGTGCACCCTGAATGGTAGATCATATCCCTACATCCTCCTAGGGAGTGGCCATGTTCAACAATGTTTATGGCCCAAAGTTTGCCATGAAGTTTATATGGAAGAATTCTCCTCCTTGGAGAAATGGCCTGCATATACATGGTAAAGGAATTCAAGTAATCATCAAGTAAATCATTACGCACACAAACATGTTCCTTACTGTAACCTCTGCTCATACAAATGGAGTGGTCCATAGATAGATCCCATCTCATTCCAAAAGAGGAAAGAGGTGGTTGTAATAACTCCCCCATATAGTTATGTATCTCCTCCATGTCCACATGGTCCATGCATCTCCTCAAATGCTGATATATCTCCTCTTCAAAGCCTTCCCAAGTGTATCCCTCCATGATGGAGTGGTATGTTCTCATAGAATAAGTATGGCTAAAGAGAAAATATTCATGAGCTCTTTGTATTAACTTCTCCTTGAGCTTGGAATCTCTATAAAACAAGATCCTACCATGATAGTAGATGACATCATCTTGGACTAAATAGCCCTCTTCATGTAGTTGGTCATCAAGTATCATACATGTGAAAATATCCTTGGAATAATCCACCAACAGCTGGGATTTCCAATATGGATCTATCCTCCATAGTAACAGCGCTGATGATCTATCACAAAGAACATATATCATATTGTTGTCCTCCTCTTTGACTTATCGCATGCCAAAGGTTCATATTGGGGTGTTGTTATCCCCTTTTTGCTTCTCCTCTTGTAGTTTCTCATGCTCAAGTAAAGGTTGAAGCTTTTGGAGGTTAGTCTTCCATGGGAAGCTATCACCTATCCAAAACTTCCTGAGTTTGGCCAAATCATGCATGAGTTACCACCATATTCTATATGTGGAAGAATTTTCCCCTAGTGAGAACATCTTCTAAGCCTCTAGAGCTAAGGAATAATCTCCTTGCAGCATGATAGTGCCATCCTCTGAATATTGCAGCAACCTCTCTCAGCACAAAATGAGATGTGAGAGTAGGTAATGATGATAGTGGGAGAATGTCTCCCTCCTCCTTAAGTCTACCCAAGACTCTCTGCGCTATATCATAACCCTCCAACGTTCACGCTCCTCCTAGATCTAAGAGGGGTGAAACATATTGTGAGACATCTCTCACCAACTCTGGATCAAGTGGCCTCCCAGGTGGTTTGCCATAAAATAGTGATGTCTCATGGGTCAACCTCATATGCATAATAGATGGGACTACCATGTCCTAGCTTCCACTGCGCAAATCCAACTCTGTTTTTTGTGTGGAAGTTTCCTGATAATTGGGTACCACTCTCATTGATTCAAGAGTCCCTCTAATTGTAGAAATTGCTCCATCCTCACCTCCTGGTGGTGATTGATCATCTCTTGCTATTCTAGCGTTGTGACCCCTACCTAGTTCTTCTTCTTCCTCCTCCTCATCATCTGAGAATACCTCTATATAATGTGTCTTTCCTAATGCAAATCTATCTATGGGTGCCCATGATTCTTGGCATGTGAAGCAAATCTTCCTTCTCCTCAAATATCTTTGGATATCATCACTAAGAGGCTTTTTAATTTGACTCTCTTTTGATAAAGGATGGAAAAGAGGGATTTTGTTGAAATATTGCCTTTGATTTTTGCAAGGCATCTTGTAGATCTCTATCCCTTTCAATGACATCTTGAAGGATAGTGGGCTTGGTAGACTTAACCAACCCATGAAGAGGTTCTTCTAACCCATCAAAAAACACATAGACCCTTCTTACTGCAGATAAATCAAGAACCATGATAGAACGTTTTAAAATTTTAGAAATGTAAGTTTCTGGATTACTTGATTGTTTGAGCTTTGCTAGCGCCATGAATGGTGCCTCAGGATCTCTTTGATCAAAAATCTCCACCAACCTCCTTGTGAACTCTGAATATGCAGCCACATTGGCATGACCCAATGTAGACAAGCCATGGAACCACCAATCATGTGCTTCACCCTCAAGGTGCAGCACTGCTATCTTAATGGCCTCCATCTTTGGTACTTTGTTCAGCTGGAAGCAGATGTCAAGCTTCTCTACCCATGACTTGGCAGTGCATTTAGATGACCCATCAAATTTGGGTATGAAAAATATGCCCATAGTTAGGTGTAGATAATGATTCTGAATCAATCCTCCACCTCTATTATGATTTTTGTCTCCTATTGTCCTTAATCTGACAAAATTCTTGAAAACTCATGTGGTCCTTGAATCTCTGAGATTGAGACTCATACTCTATGAAATAGTCTTCAAGATTTTCTTGTTCTTGAAACCATTCATTTCCCACTGCTAAGAATGTAGGCATTGATCACTCCAGTAATGAGAAATGTCGGAGCCTTCACCATGCAGAAATCCTTTTGGGGATTCCTTGTATCTATCCATCCTCGTATCCTTTATTTCTCTAGCAATGTCTTGCATAATTATAAGAAGGATCTTAGGAAACTCCTTCTATTCATCTTATCCTGATAAAGGGGTTTTACCCTTGTCTTCTTTATCATTTGTATAATCAAACTTCTGGTGTCTTCTTTTGAGATACCTCTTCTCTCTATCTATGAGAGGATCTCCTTCTTCTGATGACATATTGGCTTTCAAGATGCACGGGCTAAGCCAAGATTATGCTTTGATACCACTATAATATTCCCAAATGGGAAAAGAAGGAATATAGTGAAAAATACTTGAATAGAAGTGTAAAACATCATATAAAAGAAAGAGGCCAATATGAATCCCTTCCATTCATCATAACAGTAGAAAAATATGTATAATAAATGGGCCACAAAGCATAGAACAAGATATAACAAGCCTCCAATAAATAAATCCATCTATAAGAGGTATTGCTACTATATCAAAATGCCGGAGACACTGCTACAATGCAGTTTTAAAAGAACTGATACAGCAAATGAGTACAAAAAATATATGGGGCTGATCTGTGCCACAATAGGTCCAAAAATGAATATTTGGGCTCTATACAACCTCCAGAAAAGAACCCAAGAGGGTCTCTAGGAAAAACACCCAATAATACAAAATGAGCTGCCAAATTTCAATAAAGTATGTTGCAAAAAGAAATTGAAGATCTAACATAGTTTA